>WAAB01006773.1:0-24933 GCA_013389865.1 Piaya cayana
TTTTTTTTTTAACAGATCCAACCATGTCCCACCTTTTCTGTGACTCCTTCATGGGTTTTCTTGGTAATGGGTATAATTATTTTTACCATGATAGACTCTCCTTATGCTTTTAGCTATTCAGTTCTTTTTCTCTGATCTTTTATCTCCAGTCTCAGCCACTTTGCTCTGGTGGTCACAATTGGTTTTCCATATGGGAGTTCACACACTGCTGCAAAAGCACTGGCAAATCTACTGCATCTGTAATGCTGCCATATTAATTCCTAATCAATTTCAAAGCTGTATTTGAAACTCATATATTTCACCTCAGCAAAATCAAAATAACGTCAAGTTGCCAACAGCAAATGAAACTTGGAAATATAATTAAAAACATATAGGCTAGGAATGTATTGTTTCTGAGGTCTTTGCAATTGCCACTGTGCTAGGCACTATAAATTGATGGCAAGAGGATATATGAAACTGAGATCCTCTTATAACAAAAGCACAGCTCCATATTGCTTGAGGTAACAGAAAAACTGCTGTTAGCTCAATGTGAGTGATGACTGCAAGTATAAACCGAAGAATTTTTTTTTTGCTGCAAGGATCAATTCCAAATTGGTTAAAATCTGAGGCTGAGATCTTGCAAAGACTGCTTAAAGTTAGCCTGCATGGAAGTCCTAATGCAGTCCTGGGTAAATTCAAGAGAGTTTGTGTTAGTATGTTCTTGTGACTGATTTTTCTGCTTCACAGATAATGATGGGGTGTGCCTTACACTCTGTGTAACACATCATTACATAAAATCACACACAAATATTAATTTACCCCTATGTTCATGTTACTATATTCTAAACAAAAGTCATGGCAAAGTTTAGATACCATGATCTTTTTTTAAATGTGTGGAGGCAGAATGCCAGAAATAATGCCTGTTAATAGTTCAGTATCTGCTACTGTCTGAATGCATTGCCTGGGGAAAGTCTAATTATAATTTACAATAAATAATTTCCTCCATATTTATTATCAATGGAAATGTACTCATAGACATTCAGCCAAGGAATTCTGCTACAAGAGCAAAAATACCTACTATCTTTTTCAACAGCAGCTCAGCTTACAACCTGAGTGTCTGTAGCTTTTTCTTTAAATTCATTGTTGCCTTATTGTACCTAGATTCTTGTTCTTCCACAAGGCACTGTCAATAGACAGACAGATGAATTTCGAATTGTTCTAAGTATTTTCTACTTTTATCTGTTAACCGGATTCAGAAAATATTTATGGGCCCTGTAGCAATTTCTGTGCTTTACAAAACAAGGATGTTTTTTCTTTTGTGCTAAAAATAATGTCTGTTCCAAGATCTTGGTGTGATTTGGATTTCTCTCCACCAGATTATAAAACTGGTGTAATTTTAACAAGGTCAACAGAGTTGCAATCAATTAAACCAGAGGTATGTACTGTCAGAATCAGCCCCTTCAACCTCTTACAGGCTTCAAATAAGCAGTAAGGGGGGAATGATACTCTCATTTGAAATACTAGAGTTAGCTAATTACACTGTTATTTTTATCTAAATCAAATATTCTCACCAAAGAGCTGATTTTTTAATTTACATTTATGCCACTGTAAACTAGAGAAACTATCCATTGAAGTCAGAAGTCAAAACATTTACACCTAAACCTGTGAGGTTGATGGATTTTTCTGTTGCCAGACTGAAAAATTCCCTCAAACCACCCTACTCATCCTCTCAAAAAAACCCAAACAAACCCTGGAACAATAACAAAACGCAGTTCAGGTGGACCTGGAGTGGGGAAAAAAAAAAAAAAAAAGATAAAAAAAAAAAAGGATTGCATGAAACATTTGGTTGAGACCAAAATGATTTCTTGACAGGAAATGTAAAATGGATCACCCTCACAGATGGGTGTTTTATAAACTGAGTGGCAATACTTTATTTCAAATAAATCATTTTACAATGCCTTTTCCTCATTTCATTTCAGAGTGGGGGGAACTTATATATCTTCCTATCTGCCAAAATAAACATCTTGAAAGGGTGGAGTCTGCAGACCTCTTTGCAGCTACTGCTACTTGTGGGTGCTACTGGTAATTTTGTCAGTAAAAGGAGTAAGACAAAAATCAGAATTGTTTTTGAAGGCAGCCGAGTCAGACAATGCACCTTGTTTGAATGCACCTCCAACAAGGTACAAACTGTGATGAATCCAGCCCAAGTGCAATTAAGGCAGGACTCTTTCACTGCACTAATTACACTCATATGACTTGTATGTGAAATAAAAAAAATACTCCCTCTATGTATGAGGTATTTGCTGTTTGCTTTCCAGACTTAAAGTTGAATATATCCCCTTGAAAAGAGAAATTTCACAGAAGGAGCCTGCATGGTTTCTTACCATGCCAGGAGAAAAGAGATGAACAGAAAAGGTATGGACTAGATTTAAGTAAGCATTAACTGAACACAAAATGAGGGTACAGTCATTCTGCACTGAATTGTTTCCTTCTTCAACAATGGCAAACAGCTGGCTGGTAACAACTCTCCAAATCTCCTTTCACCCCAAAAGGACAGACAACAACTCTCTTGTATGACACCCAGTGAACATAAGCCAGCTTAAAGAGGCAAAAAATCAGTGGCCTACACTAAACCAAAGTTGTTACTTTTGCATGGGTCCAAAAGGTAGGTTTTTTTGGTTGTATCTGCAAGACAGAAATGTGAGTGTGCTGAGGGGGAATTTCCTTTCTGTTTCCTGAAGATCATGAGTTGGCTGACTGTTTCAGCTTGCTAAGGCATCTATAGGAAGCAAGTGAGATGTGTCCACTTGGTAATTTCACTATACTCAATGGTTCCCTGCCAATTTCCAGTAGTGAACCCCACTGGCGAATATCAGAAGGCTTCTTCTCCCCTCTAGTCAGACAAAGACCTAATTTAAAGTAGATTTACTTGATATACTGTTAGAACTCCTTTGATTTCAAGAAAAATATGCTGTTTATTTAAAAAAAATCAGTGAAAACAGATGTCTCTCTTTGTTCCTTACTAATATTTACACAAAAAAAGTTTGCCTCTTCATAGTCATCAGTATAACAGGTGGAGTCCCACTGAGGTCAGCATAATGGCACTAGATCAGAGCAAGGCAGAATTCAGGGCATTGATGCTGGCTTGTGAAAAATAATACAGGAAATTCATGGATATTAAAAACAGTGTTAAAATAGGCTTTTTAATGCAGTAATTATAGGGTTATTTTTCAGTAATTCAATCTACTAAAGGTGAAAATAATTTTTTGGTTGTTGCCTATGATGGTAGTAATTCTCTCTGGCATCTGTAAAAGCAACAATAGCTTTTCATTGATTTTGCTTAAAAGGAAAGTTCAGGGTTAGAAAATTAGTATTTCATGTGGAAACATGAAAAACTTTCCAGAGTACCTGTGACGGAAATAGTAATAGTTATGTTTGAGAGGCAAAGAAGTCTTGCGATTAGAGTCCCTGGGCAGAGATCTGGAAATCTCACTAGGGGTCCGATTCTTCCCTATATTTTCATTTCTTTAATTTCCTGTCTGAAAAATGAGAATGATAAAAATCCCTTTCTTTCATCCTGTTTGTTTGTTTTCTCTTTATATAGTACACCTGAAAGTCTGTTAGGACTGGATTACATATCCATATGCACCAAAGTAAGGCAAGATCCAAATGAAAACCAACTTTCTTATTTCAGGGTAAATCTGCATGTGGAATATTTCTACCTGTTTGCTGAACAGTACCTGGTGATTTATGAGTTTATGTAGTACTTAAGTAAGTTGGGCACTTCAGCCACTGCCATAATATATATACAGGTAGTATTAATGGACACCAAAAATATTCCTGAGGTACAGAAATGAGTGAACACCTAAGTGATGAGCAAAGCTGCTCACAACATGTATGTATTTAATTATGAAGCACATAAATAGTAAAAATAACTACAGTGGGCTATTTCAAAGTGAAGCCTGACTTTACACAAGAAAATGGCAGATCAAGGAGTGCTCAGTACATATGTCTAGATCTGCTGTTTGTAAATTAACTGTTTTAGCTTTATTGGTTTACATTATCAGAACACCCTGTATAAATTAACTCCTTGTCTTCTCTCTGAAGTTGTGGTCTCTCAACATATATATTCTTTAGAAAATACTAATTTTACCATTAATGCTCCGGACAGTTTTTGTAAGATAAATCAACTACTCAGCTTGCCACTGGAGTGGTGGGGAAATCCCTGAGGTATCCTCCCATTCCTTCTGGCTTTCTGTCTATTCACAGTCTTGCAGTAAATGTCAGATTTGATACCTTGTTTTTATCAAGGCCTATTTTGAAATGAATTACAGTAACTCATATAATGCGCACTTGAGCTCTAGATCTATCACTCTATATTATTATGCAGAAAAGATGACTCACTTATATAAATTACCCTCATCATATAGCTGTTAAAGACAATAAAATCAGGGGGGAAAACTATGTCAAACCACTAGAGCTGTACTACAGAGCACTACAGACCATTTATTTATGATTGGCACTAACTGGCCTTGAGGCTGGTGGGCTAAGATGAATAATCATGGATGCAGGGCCTCATCCACTCATCCATATGGGTGACTGTTGTGGAAAAGAAGGATTGGTGATATGGTGGGTAGCACTGGGGAGTTCTTGTTCTGCTTCTCATCTGCCACTGCTGAGGCACTGATAGCTTTCGCTCTAGTTGAAGCTGTCCTCGTGGCAGTCAGTTCCCTACATCATTGCAGTGTCTTGGGGATAGCTCCTCTTCCAGGAAGAACGGGTCTAATTGGTCTAAATTTTTTCTTGTTTATTTTTTTTTGTGCGTGTGTGTGACTCCTGTCCAGATATTTTTTCATAACAAGGTTAAGAGTCAAGCCCTGACACTAGAAACCGAGCAACTTAAAAGTAAAAATAGATAGGCAAATCAAATTACAGTAATACAGAACAAAGATGTAGCAGTAAAAATTAAGAAGCTCCACAGTGATGTTGTCCATGGAATACATTTGCCAAATTTGTATAAAATACATTCTTGAATCCAAATTACAAAAAAAACCAGGTATGAAAGGAAAACTGAGGAAATAAAAAGAAAATAAGAAAGAAACCAAAAACCATTCACAGTTGAATTGCTTGCCTGTAAGACTGAGCCCTGGAAGTCCATGACTCCAAGCGTGTGTGCATGTATGCTTGTGTATAAGAAATATGCAAGAAAAAATATGCAAAATGCAGGATTACTCCATAAACTTTAATGAACAAATAACAGCCTAATATAGGCTAACGCCTAATACAGGTGATATGCTGTATCACAGAAAAATCCAAGAAATACGTCATATTTATGTTTTAGGGTGTTGTCTTTACCCAAGCAGAAAACAAGTGAAAAAATATATGTAGAGTTTAATCTCATCAAGGATAAAGAAAATTACAGGCTCTGAATTATATTTACAGAAGCAAAGCACTGCTGAGATAATAAAATAAATAACTAATTCCAACATATCAATGCAAGAATGCTGAAATAAAAATAAAACCAAACCCACAAGAATAACCACCAAAATAATTATTTTACATCAGACACACAACATACAACACATCATTAAAACACTAAATCCTAGATTAGGAATAGAACAGAGAAGACCGTAGTAAATGAAAACACTTATGTATTTCTGTCATCTTTGTGCATCTCATGAAACCTATACACCAGTCCTGCTGTGCAGAAGATCTAGGAGAGGAGATGATAGGCATATATAAGTCATTGCATGAGAGAAGAGCCTTTAATCTACATGTGATGATCTTAGAAACATGCAGTCTTTTCTACTAGTGTTCTTTTTAGTTTTACAAAATAGTGTCACAACTATTTTGATATACCTTACTTCAGTACAGGAGAAAAAACTTACAATAATGCTCCTCTCAAGCCTGTCTCAAAACTATAAGAGTAGCTTCTGTGGGAATACCATTAGCCCATACTGGTCACATTTGTGGCTTCTTTCTATACCTTTGGGGAATGCCCCCAACACCTACTAACTAAAGTTGCAGAGTTACAAATCACTCATTGTCTCCATGGTTGGCAAAGGGAAACATGCTCTTAGGCATGATTCAGAGTTTACAGGACAAGGTCCTTCTTTAAACTCTGTTCCAGAAAGAATACTTCTCTTAACCATGGGGGCAACCAAGCATATGTTTAAGTGGCTCAGTTGGATGGCAAGTTCCAAAGGTACATACCAAAGGCATGTACCTTGTACTGGGACTCGCTGCAAATGGAGTTGTGCAGTTTTCCCAGTTTTTGGTCACACTGCATGCTAATTCTTGCCGCTTGAATTTCTGCATGTCTATGCATTACATAGCAATTCAGATTTGAGCAGAGAGAGGTAAGAATCTGCATTAAGGGCCCACCTGAGCATTAACTACATAGGATCATATACCCTAGCTCCTGACTGGCACGTCTAAGTCAAATGATCATTAAGTTAATGACAGTATAACTTTCTCTACATCTAAAGCAGAATGATAGATTCAGGGTCTTGCAGCTCTGCACTTCAGGAACCCGTGATCAGTCTCTGAGCATACATGCTAACTTTTGGGACCTTCACTACAAGAAAAACATTGAGGTACTGGAAAGAGTCCAAAGAAGAGCAGTTAAACTGGTGAAGGGTCTAGGGCACAAGTCTTATGAGGAGAGGCTGAGGGAACTGGAGTTGTTTAATGTGGAGAAATGGAGGTTGAGGGGAGACCTTAACACTCTCTACAACTACTTGAAAAGAGGCTGTAGTGAGGTGGGCATCCATCTCTTTTCCCAAGTAACAAGTGATGGGATAAGAGGATATGGCCTTGAGTTGTGCCAGAGGAGATTTAGACTGGATATTAGGAAACATTTATTACCAAACATTGAAATGGGCTGCCCAGGGAAGAAATTGAGTCACGATTCCTGGAAGAACTTTAAAGACGAGTAGGTGTTGTATTTGGTGACATGGCAATATTAGATAAAGGGTTAGACTGAATGATCTTAAAAGTCTTTTCCAACCTAAATGATTCTATAATTCTGTGACTTCTTATAATGAAAGTTAACTGTACACAGCAATGCTGAAATACTGCCCAGGCCACTAAAACCTGTGCTAATACGGTAGTCCCTTTCTTCCTGCTTTTCCTTCAGCCTAGTTACCTTAGGTACAGTATTAATGAAGACAGATCTCTGTACCAGTTTCAGTACCCCTGCTCAGTTTGATATTGCACAGGGCAAGCCCAAGTGCTTAAGGCTTTGGTGCACAAAATCTGCTGTTGTGCTTACATTATGCTTCACTTCAACCACATGTTAATTTCTCATGGACAATAAAGGTACAGTTCTGAATTTATTTTGTGTTATAAGGAAGGTGTCAGTAATCTTGCCCCTGCTTTTAACAAATGAGTAAATAAAACTCAAATATAATAATTAAAAAAGAAACTTTAGATTATTTTTAGTGGTTGTTCTTCCCTGAGTATCCCCTGTTGGTTGTGATCATGTTTTCTGCAGCAGTGGTACATTGGAATCTTACACTGGAAAGGAACTTGCAGAAAATCCTGACAACCCTCATCCTATATATTTACCTTTAAGCTCTACTTTTGCCTATAAAAACAGTAAAGAAAAATATTTCATCTCCTGAAAAGAACAGTTGAGTTTATGCCCATCATGATCATTACTACTAACAATAGGACTGCTATTGGTATATCTTCTCATTGCAAACTTTTTAAGCTGGGGTCAATAATCTCTCTGGAGTTCATAAAATGCTCAAAAGCAAGCCAACAAAATTACTCCATATAAATCAGCCTGATGCAGATGAAATCACATTCCATTTCAGAGAGAACACAAAACAATCCTCCAATCTTAAGAATGTTGCTTTAATGTAGACTTTCAAGAATTTCAGAAACTAGCATTCAAACAGTAATAGCCCACAGAACATTGTAAATAGGTTATTTTAGATAGAAATCACATCACTTCTGAAATAGGGTTCATGTACTGACCGACAATCTGACAGAGTAAGCCAACTGAGTAACACTGTGGAAGTTTCCTCCTCTGGTTTCAGCTTTTCTTAGAGGATTAAGGTCTGGAAACTCGATTTGTTCTACTATTATATTATCTATAAAGGGTGGTCTCTTGCTAGTTGGCTCACCGTTGTGCCAAATCCTAGCACTTTAAAATACATCTATTTGATATCTAGAAGTTATTGGCCAAGAAAAAAAAGAAAACAACATCTACCTGGAATTAATCAAAGAAAAAGGTTTTTTTCCCCATCATTACTTTATGAAAAAAAAATGATTCAAATACTCTATATTATAAAAGGAACCTGGTTTATTGTTGTGTTGTGAAGAATCCATTAATCAAACTGAAAGGTAAAGAAATTGCATTTTTACTTTTTTAACGTTTTAATACAAGATTCTTTTATTAAGAAACATAGCTTAGAACACTGTTTTTGAGAGACTGATCCCTCCTTAGGAACTCAAAAAATCTAGGTCCTAGTCCTGTGCCTGTCAGGTTCCCTGAATGACCTTGGACAAGCCAGTTAATCTCGTACTAACTCATTTCTCCATCTGTAAAGTGGAGATAATAGTGATTCCTTTGTCTTGCTTGTCTGCTAAGACAGTAATGTCTCTGGGAGCAGGCAACGTTACAGACTGTGTGCTCACACTTTATCCAGCACAGTGGTGTGTGATCTTAGCCTGCTTTTCTAAATGCTTTCCAAACACCCACTCCTATTCCACATCTTTATCAAGGTTTCTTTTAAAAGAAACTCCATGATGAAGAAAAGTCATAGCCATAAAATTTTAGCTGTGCCACGAAGACAAACCTTCTTCATTTTACAGAAGCAAATAGAGCTGTGAACTGCTCTACAAATAGCAGCAGTGCCCAGATAGTATGACTGGCGGTCACCATGATTTGGTTCTGGCACTCTGGTAAGGCACAGTGTGGTGGAGGGTAGACATAATTACTGTGCTAAGATCCAGACTGACTAAGACATAAGAAAAGTCTGGAGAGGGAAATATCTTTGAAAAAGATAGCTTTTAAAGTTGGCACTATGCATATATGGCACAAATTCTTGGACATTTCTATGCAGAGATTTCTTGTTCTGCTGCTGTGCAATTAATTCTGGCTGGCAGTAGGAGGGAGAGAAAACCTTAAAATAGTTGCTATAAACATCATTTGCATTTAGGAGATCACAAACTAAAGGTTACGATGAAGTGTCCTGTAGAGATGTAGAGTAGAGAGCCGTAGTGTCCTGGCTCTCCGCAGTTTTCAGAGGCACTCAGCTGCTTCCTGCAGGCCTGAGCCAGGATGAACACTATTTCCAATATTTATCTACTGCTTTTATTTCTCCTATGTTTAGATACTGGTTTTATTTTCCCTGGCTGCTTTATCAGCTTCTGAAAGTTGTAGGAATTTGAGTGAAATCCTAACAGTCACAGAAAGTGTAAGGACACAACCCGTGGGGCATGATGGATGCAGGATACAACGTTACTCCTCCTCAGTGTGTCAGCAGGGTGAGATTTAGCTTCTGCTTGCTGGTGGCAGACAGGACAACCACCGTTCTTTTGTGCCATTCATTTATTTGGAACTCTACATACACACATCTCATGTTCCTCCACATTACACCAGCCCACCCATAAGATTTTCTCAACTTGAAGAAGATGGTCCCAAGTTGATGGTGACATTGATACTTAACATAGTCTAGCAACTGTAGGCAAATTCTCCACACACCTTAGGCACTTTCCCCCCTTCTTAATAATGGTAATTAAAAATTAGTCCAATGTTTTGAGACTGGCTGATCAGTGTTTCACACATTTAGCCCTTAACGTGCAGAAGTAAAAACATTTCTTTTTAATACAGAGCACACCTGGGAGAGAGGTCAGTTGGTAGAACACCTTTCATTCCTATTTGGGTATGTTCTTAACCTAGCGATTTGTCACTGCTACCTAGGAAAGAAAAGCAAACACAAAATTGCCAAGTGTATGTTCCAAGTCCCAAAGCACTTGATGTGGAGACACTGCTGTTATTTTTAAAGTTGGAGTATATCTTGTCCTGCACACCAAATTTAATACAGTGCACACTTTCCCACTCCAGTTGAATAAGAAATGCTTGAGGGATTACCTCTCTCACTAAGGGCTACTAGTACCAGATGCTGATTTACCAGTCCTGGAGCCACAGTAATGTTTTTGTGTTTTCAGGATCATATTATGCCTTATGGCACGAAGGACTTCTTAATGTTGCCAGGAAGGGAAGGCTCTGAATGTAGTGTTGTGCTGAGAATTCTACTGACATTTCTTATGTGCAGGGCTTTTAAAAGAAACCCCATGATGAAGGAAAGTCATAGTCATAAAATTTTAGCTGTGCCATGAAGACAAACTTTCCGAAGTTCACAGCCACTTAGATCAATCTTGCTTACACTGCTGTTGTGCATCACACTTGACCTTCTACAGAGCGACTTGGGCCCGATTTACACTACCTTAGGACTTGATTCAAGACTAGATTAAAAAAACTGACTAATCTTGTCTATAGAATAAGGACAATCATGTGATTGCAATTGCTTTACAATTAATACTGATCTGTATTGAACATCTTTGAATTAATGTGGTGTCTTTTAATGAAGTCTTCATAAGTTGGCTATGGATGAAAGTATGAATCAAACTTCAGGACACTGCAAATAGTGAACAATCAGGGCACTGCTAATTATAATAAAGAGAAAGAAATGTTTCAGGCTATCAATCCATTTTCTGTAATTATTTTAGGCAAGGAATTAATTAATTTAGGCAAACTAATCTAAGTTCTGTTTCTTCAAGTAGTCTGAGATAGCTGCTTTTCTCTATCATCACACTATCTAACCTACTTGTACTCTGAAGTTACACTTTTCCTATGATCTGACATATTTAGCCAGTTTCATAGTGTGAGCCAAGTCTTCACTCTTTCTTCCAACCTTCTCTGTGTTTTCCTTTCCTAGAAAGAAAGGGCCAGCATATCTGTCTTGATCCACTCAGATTTTGCTTTAGTTTATTTCTGTTCATTTTAGTGATCACGTGAAAACAATTTTTCTTACTCATGTACTCATTAAGAGTAATCATGTACTCATTAAGTGTCCATCTACTCTTAATTGTCTATGGATTAAAAAGAAAACAGAGTCAAAGTAGCCCTGGGTAAGACATAGGCTGCTGAGGCCTTCAAGAAACATCTGTCTTAAACAACCAGAAAAGAGTGGCAAGGATGAGTACCAACTAATTTTATGTAAGATTAGAAAAATGGAACCTAAATTAAACCTCCCATAATGCTCTATAAGAGTGCAAATGAAATGTTCCCTGCAATTTCAAGCATTTCCCCCTCCTTCCCCCCACCTCCCCCACCGCCTTCCCTGGTTGATCTTTTTCATAATCAATGAGGAGCAGAAATACAGGAGCAGATCAAAAAAAAAGTCACCTGTCAGTATTACAGCAAGCACTAATGAAGAAGGCTTAAAAAAATTCAAGTGGAGGCTTCAATGGGCCACTAATTGAAATTAATAGGAATTACATGCTAGGGGTTCCATCATAATCATGAAATGTAATATTCCATAACTTTGCTTTCCATATTGCAGACCATTAATATGGAATTAAAACAATGTCTTAATATCATGGTGATAACATGGAAATATTAACTAGGAAAATGTAACTCCAACCTAATGGAATATGTTCACCACTTCAGGCCTTTCAGATACAGAAGAAGTAGAAGAGTACAGCCAAACTGTTGAGCATTTACAGGATATTACACAACCCTCTTCTCCTTGAGACCTTTTATTCCTCCACAGAGAAAAGAGGTGAAAAATTGCCTCCTCTGTGATATTTTGACATTTCCATAACTTGTCTGAACTATAACAAAGCAAAAATTAAAGGAAAACACTTGAAACTTATGATTTCCCTGAAACTACCACTCAGGTTTCATATCTGAGTGATTTGCAGACAGAGGTTTGATCCAATTTGTCTTTTATTTGAAATGATTTGACCTGTGCCTATTTCCAGGAACTTCTGATTACTTTCCTAGCACAGATGCCAAGTGGCTGATAGGTCTATACTGTAGTCAGGAACAAGTGGAGTCCTACTCAAAACTATCCAGTTTATGCCAATGCCAGGATGACCATACAGTGGTATGGACTTCAGTGTAGACTGTGTAAGTGTGTTGACAATCCTATGTGTTTGCCTGGGTGCCTTATTGCATTTAATGCCCTGTCACAGTGCCTTCACTCTTCCTGGCACTGAATCTTGCTTCACAAAGCCTGTCTTGAGTATGTTAACACCTTTACAATGCTACTTCTGCGTGTGGAGGGTAGACCTAGCCTGGACCACTGCACTGCCAGGAAAGGGTTTTATTCTGTAACACTTGGAAAGAACAAGGAAACCACTCATATTTCTAGCCAGATGGGCTACTGTTAAAAATTCTTCAGACAGAGCACTTATTTGTTTTGTATAGAAATGCAGATTTTTCTCAACCTGATCCCAAGACATCATCTGCACTGAAATACTATAGCACCAGCATCACAAGTAACACTCTACAAATGTATCATAGAATCATAGAATTACTAGGCTGGGAAAGACCTCTGAGATCATCAAGCCCAACCACATGTCCGTCTTGAGGTTTCTTCATCTGGCTGGCCTCTTCTGAATCTTAAATTTTATTGAGATTATTGCTCATCACCTGAACAAGTACTGAAGAATAAATGGAAGTATCCAAATAGCCATCACATGAAAAAAAAAATCATTTAATAACTGAAACAAAATATCATCACTATTGTGATAATGCAAGGTTTAAAGTGCATTATTGTCACTTCTCTATACACTTGAGGGCTGGCTACTGGGTCAGATGGTGCAACAGTCCATGTAATCTCCTGAATGGAAAAAAATTAGGCTCAGAGTGCCAAATAGACACCCACAACATAGTATCAGGTAAAACAAACACATTCCTCCTATCCCCCTCCCCAAATGTTAGAGAAATAGAGAGAAATTCCAGTCATTTCTCATTACTGTGAAGGTCAGTCTAGCTGGGAAAATTGTTTCTGCTTTACAATTCTCCAAACTGTAGAAAGCAGTTAGAGTTCTGGACAAAAACTAATGTTGCATTCAAAGGGAAAAGAGGCTGATATGGCATTGCTGCAGTAATATGAGAATTTTTTTACTCTTTCCACTTCCCTGTGAACCTAATCAACTGTGACATGAGAAAATATACTGGGCTCACCCAGCCAGAATCTGACTGCCACCTGAAAATGTCCTCAATATTCCACTGTTTGGAACTTTACAATGATCCTTCCGACATCAATTTTGTACATGTACATCAAAATGCCATTAGAAATGCTTACAAACTCCTCCTACTCACAGGCCTGCACTCAGACTCCAATCGAAGCCAGACTGTAAAGACTCCCCAGTGGTTGAATAAGGTTTCTTTCAATTACTCATATGAAAGCATTTGGTTATGGAAAGACATCTTGGGGGATCCCCTGGGGGATCTAAAGATCTCCGCCCTGACCTCCCTTGGAAGCACACTTGAATGTCATTAGGAGCAATACATATTGAAGGTTCTTTAAAACCTCCTTTTAACATTTAATTACTACTTGTTGACTTATTAAGTTTTCTTCTTGAGATTCAACAAATAAACCGTATCTTTCCAGGGTTCCAAGTATGTGATAGGGAGTGGGAAGGTGTACCTAAAGGAGAGAACAAGAACACCTGGTATATATATTGTATTGCACTCAGTTACATGGGTGGATAAGTTCCTGACTTCATATACAAGAACTAATGCACACGTACACCACATACATGATGCAGCCATAAATTAATTTAGCCTTGATAAATGCTTGGCATATTTAATGCATTTCTTAATATTTTTTCTCAATGACAAAAATCTAATGCAACTGAGCACAAAGACATTATCACCATCTGCCTTTGTTCTAATATTTACAGGAAATATTACAAGTGTTTGACATATAAATCGAGCATTTGACTGACTTTAATAACCATGTGATCAATAAGAAGTGATATTTTTACAATCTAAGTTCAATATTTAAAGGGCCAGGGGTCATGGATATTTATCAAAGCACTAAGACTGAAACTTTATTTTCAGAACACGTAATTCCACTTTTTTAAAAGTCTGTATTGACCTAATATCAATAAAAGTCACATTTTACTCATCAAGCCTCAATCCTATTGGAACTACCATATAGATATTCAGGGATTTATTTTAACCGCACTTTCTAGAAGCATTTTGACAATTCCTTATATTAAAATCAGTGTTGAGTGACAGCAAGTCACTCAATACCCACAATAAAGATTATTCTTTGTCCTTGGAAGATACCAATTACTTAAAAATCATCATACACATGTTCCCTATATATCTTATACTCATCTTTCTATACCAATTATCTTTTAAAAAATTCCTCCTTAAAGTAGCTTGGGAAACATCCTTTCATTTTGCAATCATGCAATCAGCCAGATGCAATCATAGAATTATAGAATAGTTAGGGTTGGAAGGGACCTTAAAGATCATCTAGTTCCAACTCCCCTGCTATGGGCAGGGACATCCCACTAGATCAGATTACCCCTGGCCCCATCCAAACTGGCCTTAAAAACCTCCAGGTATGGGGCATCCATCTCCCTTGGTAACCTGTTCCAGTGTCCCACCACTCTCATGGTGAAGAAATTCCTCCTAATGTCTAATCTAAATGTGTCCCTCTCTGGTTTATACCCATCGCCCCTCGTCCTATCACCACAAGCCTTTGTGAATATGCCCTCTCCATCTTTCTTGTAGCCTCCTTTCAGGTACTGGAAGGTCACTATAAAAAAAAGCCTTCTCTTCTCCAGGTTGAATAAGCCCAACTCCCTCAGCCTGTCTGCATCCAAATACCAGCCATCCCTCCCAGGAAAAGTAGTGCTCACGGTATGCTAAAGTGGCAACTTTCCCATCAAAATATCGGACAAAATATTGTGTAATCTAAACATTCAGCCCTTCTGCCCAGAGAGAACAAAGCCAAACCAGTCTTAGCTCACTTTTGGAATAGATACAGACCTCCTTGTGGGCTTGTCTAGCACTTAGAGAAATTGTTCATTAAAACCTCCAGCCGACAGTTCTTGAACAGAATACACATACATACTTATACCAAGTAAGTTACAGCCTAGTGACTTTTCTCCACTGTTATTTAGAATTGTTTCTTTTGTAAAAGTTACCATGCCCATTGGGACAAATAGAAGGATAAGTTCTCTTTCTGGCCTGCTGAACAGTCAACTATTTATATTCCAAGATGGAAAAGTACAAGACCTCAAGCATTCATTACTCTGCCAAATCAGGGCACTCACCAGCATGTGGAGACCTTGGCTGAAGGCTCATATCTGAATCAGGTGCAGTGAGAGACTTGAACCTGCGGCTAAGATACCATTTCATGACATGATTTACCTGGATACCATGAATAAACTTGCTTTTTAGTGACTCTACAGCTTTCAACAAAAAGTAATGAAAAAGAAGTCTTGAGTTGTGCAGCTGTTTAGAAGAAGGTTGCTAGGCATTTTGAAAGGAAATAATTATATGAAAATGAGGGTGGTTATGACCCTGATGATCACAAGCCTCGGTTCTTAAGGTAAAGCTCCTTTGCTCAGTCCTGGACCTACTCACTAGTGTGGATGACTTTATTTCATTAGTCAAACCCTGGTCTGACAACTGCAAGAAGTGGCAACTGTACCAATCTTTTCTTTCTATTTTATGAGGAGTGTACTCCCTGGATCATTACCCCTATTGCTGTGATGCACTGAATCACCCCCTGGGAACTTTAAAAACAGCACCCTAATGTGGATATTATATTCAACAGTGTGCAGCATTCCAGTTTACTGGAAAATGTCACACTCGGTTTTTCTAAGCACCAGGTAGTATTTTTGAATCCCATGGTGATTTCCAGGATAAGGTTTACTTTATTATATTTTGTTACAATTTTTTTTTTGTAAACAGGTTTTAAACATTTTTATGGAAGAATTTATTGCATACTGTTATTATTTCCATTGGAATTGAAACTATCTGAAGAGTGATCAGCAGTGGTCAAGTTTTAGGCTCTTCATTCTGAGTCCATTTTCTCCAATGGCATAGGGATTCACGTGCATATGGTAAAGTTAAACAGATGAAATCGGACTTCACAGTTTTTTTTCATCCATGTGAAACTTTGTCAGCTCCTCTGTTTTTTCTGTTTTCTTTTCCTGGTTTGGGGTCAAATGTTTGTTGAGATCAGGGAATATCCTTGGGTCTGAGTTTTGCCTAGTGCTAATAGTGAGATTTTTCTCCTGTGAAGAAATTAAAAACTAAATACAGTATGTCCGGAAAAAAATCCTGCACATTTCAACACTTGTTTTTCAGACAAGGGGCAAGCCTTTTTGAACAGTCCTGGAAAACAGAGTAGCATCTATCTGGGACTTCCAAGTGAGGCAATAACTACAACTATGATCTTACTTCTAATGACTTGGAGTAAAGCCTATCGTTAACGTAGAGAATTAGAGTAAGAATTTCAAAACCACACAGTGAACATGCTGCTTGTATGTCCTTATTGATTTGTGAAGATAAATGGAGATGATGTGTATAAGTGTTGAGCATTTTATGGTCCTACTCAGGTTGATGGTTGTCAAAGAGTATAAACATATATTGCCCAGAGAGCTGGGCAATGTTTCTACATTTACTAGGTGGTTTGAGGTTCCTTTGTAGTTTTTCCGTATAAATGAATGCTGTGCAAGCCATGGTTACGATGAAATAGGTACATGATATCTAGTACAAAATGGCAGTAATGACTTTTTTTTCATAAGTAATGGCCCCACAAAAGTCATCTTGGATATATATGCTGACATTTCTAACCACTATCCTCATTTTTATTTTGTGAATAATTGCTCTTTCTGTATGTGACTGCTTCTTTTTCTGCTGACTCCACTCCCCTTTTGACCTGCAGATCCCTTAGATAAATATCCCTGGGATATCCTTTTAGTGTTCCAAGATATAAGGTAGTTTAATGACTTGTGAAAGTGTCTGTTTCAGCCTTTAAATAATTTACATGTTACCATGTTCTCTTTAGTAAACTGTGGTAATCTCCCTTCTAGAAATAATAGGTAAACCTTTCTCATAATTTACGATTATACAACACTACATTTAGGAAACAGAGAAAGGAATTATCACCTGCTTGACAGGATCGGTAATCTTTGCGAGTCACAGTTGTATCTATAGAAGAATAGGGTCTTTTTCTAACAGACAACCTTAAACTATGCTTCACTTAGGTGAAACATGAAAATGCAGACTTCTCACCTGCTCACCTCTCTTGGGTAATTGGGCTACTCCTGGGACTCACAGGCTACAGCATATCCCAGGACAAAGCACATATGCAGTTGCCTTCAAAAGTCTTTTATTTTTCTTTTACTTGCTTACTTGAGCTTTGGACAGAAACTTCCTATGAGTCGGATTTGGCTCACAGGCCATCCCTTTCATAGCTTTGATATAAATGTGCTTTACTGCCTAAATGTGGTTTAGTACAACTTTTCTTATTGTCTTCTGGGCAATGAAAGATGGTCTACATGCAAAGTTTAGTACTTTTTCTAGTATTTTCCTCTGTATGTTTTTACCAATGTAATCCTTATACTAGTGTACATATTAATTTCTTGCAGGACTTATAAAGTACTCACTATAAAGTTTCTTAATGATGACATATTAATATGCCTGCCTGTGAAATTATATTTTTAAGAATTCAATAACTCAGAAAAACACAGGATATTGTATGATCCTGGCTGGCTTGGTCTCAATTTTGTCATTTGCAAATAGTCAGTTTCCTGTGATACAACCTATAGACACAAGCAAAATTTTTCTATGAAATCCAGGGATTGAAATCTTTACTTCTCCCTTCCAGGGTTAAGTAATAATTTCTACAGTTCACATCAATGACAGTGACTTAACTCTTCTAAGAATTAGATCAATGCTTATTCAAGACTCTGGCATTAGACTTTTGTACAGTATTATTTAATTTTAACTTGTCTGTGCTCCCTTTGTCCAAAGGCTAATAGAATATTACTACACTAGGCTAGGAAAAAATTGATAATGTTGTAGGCAGCCTCACACTCAAAAATCCCTATTGTCACTTTCCCCTGATAACTCTGTCAGTGATATGCTGTTGTACCTCTCAGTCATAATCAGGTGAGAGGAAAATTATTCTCAAGAGTAGACGTATGAGGTAACATCAGGAGGTACACAAAGGATGCAATGGGCCACAATGCATAGACTAAAGCAAAGCTCTTCATTGCCTTGCTATCATAACCACTGAGTTTAAGCCACGTTTCACAGATGTCAAAGGACTTTTCAGTTAGCTACAACAATTGCATGGCCAGACCTGATTAAGAAATGGTTTCTGCTGGACCTCAACATGCTGAGTAGTGCAAACACTGGCACCAGTGTAATAGAAAATGGAAAGGGATGGGAATATATTTGGTACTTTATTTCTAGCCTTTATTCATTTTACTCAAATATTGATGTAGCCCAATATCTTTATATCCACTTCTGAACAGGATTTAGACTGCAATAATATAACACAAAGATATATAATAATCATATTTAACCAAAACAGTAATTTACACAAATGTAAAAGCACTACCCAAAGAAGATACAAATGTTTAACTAAATCATTCCTCCACAACAAAGTGGTGATTGCATTGGGATAATTTCTTTTTATGCATAAGCCCTCTATAAATACTTCAGAATGTATCTGCTCCATGACATGGATTTAAGTTCGAGAATCTTCCTTATGTGGACATTTTTGGAAAAAAGAAAAGAAAAGAAACATAAAGAACATTAAAATTCTGATTCTCCAGCTCCAGGAGTTGATCTTATACATTTGTTGTTAAGTATGTTAGCAAGTTTCATCTGTTTTCCATTGCCTACAGCTTACTGACATTGCTACAAGTTAAGACTGAGTTCTAAAGATGTTTCTTTTACTAGCGAGTACTTGCTTTTCAACATTTTAAAGTGAAGATGTGAACAAACCTTTGAAAAGAGACTGAATATTTCAATGCAAATATATTTTGCATGTAAAGTATAAAAATCTCTGTGTGTTACATTTGAAATCTGATAAATATTTATTATCAGTGCTGTTTGCTTTTAATCTGTTCAGGATATCATTCCTCCAGCTCTTTAGTACTTAAACAAAAATGGCATTTACATTACAATATTGCTTGCCAACAATCTCATTTTCTGGTTTAGTCAGCAGCCTTCATGCTTGATTAGTCTTTAATTATACAAATACCTACATATTAAAAAAGTTTTCTTTTTTTCCATACTTTGAGCATGTAATTATTTTCTCTTGCATGCAATAACCTTTAATTTTAGGATTAAGCAACTGATTCTCTTTAGTATGGATGGATTTTTTCAAGTGTTAAAGCAAATTTGGTTATTGTATTACGAATAGGAAAATTAACTTTAGGAAAACCTTTCATTAGTGCATTTGACAGCACACTGAGCAGCTGACAGAAACTTCAAAATATTCAATATACTTGAAAACAAAACAGATACCAATTCTGTATCCTCTGAAGTCAACAGCAACACTACTCTGCATGCAGCAAGTGAGCGACTGGGGCTCTGCAATTCCACTTTTGAATAGTCCTTGCTTTCATAGTATTAGCATTACAGCTGTACCTAGAAACCCAATGCAAGATCAAGGCCTCATTGCATTATGCTGAAAAAGTGTAGAAGTTTAAAGTCTAAAGAGATCAAACAATGGTGGGAAAATCAACAAAAGAACAGAAAGGCAAAGTGACTTGCCAGACAGTGACAGAGCTGGTGCTCCTGACTCCATCAATCCATTTGCTAGAGCATTTAGCTTCCTGATGCAAATTATTTTTCAAAAGTGAATTCAGTAAGCAAAGATGTAACTTGATAATGAGATTAGAGCTAAATGTACATATTATAAGTTGTGGTAAAAGCACTCTTTCCCCTCCTTTCCCTGCAGCTTTCACTGAAGAGAGCGCACTGCCAAGTTTGGGTCTATGGGACTGACATACGTTATCTCTATACCTGCTTGTACATTTGAAGTGCCAGTGATTTTCCCCTAGACATACTCTTTGAATGTCTATGGGGAAAACATCAAGGATTTTTAGAATGGCTTAGGTATCTGAAGTTTTGTTTATTTTTATATTTGTTTTACATGAACTGAAAATTCTGTCAGACACATTTTGATTGCTTGGAGAACATGTTTTATAGTCAGAAGACAGTTAAATAAAAATCGGAAGCTGTAATTCTGTAGAGTTAGGGAGGGAGAACGGGGGAAACTTTCCTAACAGCATATTCAGCTTGCTCCTGTCTCATTTGAGAGCTATGAGAAACCTCCTGCTAACTTCCCTAGAAGAGTGTTAGGTCTCCTCATAAAGTGAAAAGTTGCAGCCAGAGGGGGGATGGAAATGTACACAGCATTTTATTCCAGAGTGGTGATCAGTGATACAATTTCAGCCTTTCACAATGTCAGTCCTTCTGTTTCTTTTGTGCTTCTCTCCCAGTGGAAAAGGTCAGTAGGAATAAAGGTACTGTAAACAAAGACATTGTTTTTTTCCCCTCTCCTCCTACCAACATTTTCCTTTTCCATCCTAAAAGTAGTCCCTGTCCCTGAGGAATTCTACACTGATCCAGGTTGTACCCTAAGGTGAATCCTGGACCTTGATCCCAGGACTGCCCGAGCCTTCACCGTCTCCTCCCCTGTCCCACAGAACCATGGAACACCCATGTCGGCAGCTCTGCTCCGCTTGCTGTGAGGTGTCCCTGACTCCCTGGGGAAAGGTCGGTTGGAGATCAACCCTCTACCACTTCCTGTCCTGTTCAGCTGGAGCCACCAGTCCACAAGGACAACACTGCCTAGACTAGGAGGGGAGCAAGAAAAGAGCACTAAAGTTGGGTTTGCTATCCAGCGGGTTGAAAACCGGTTTATAAGGTTACTATGGTGAAAATCATAAGAGCTTTATCACTTGTTATCACATTCATTCAGAATAACCTTCTGATATCAATTTATTGGCCATCACTACTACAGACTATTGCTTTGTACTATGACAGGGCCCATATTTCAGGCTTTTCTTCGTAGCATCTTTATTTCTGCTAAGTGCTGAGAATCCTCGTAGGTCTGACTGCTTCCGTGATGCTGTTTTAGAAGCATTTAAGTATTTCTTAACATATACAAAGATATTGCAGCAATACTTGTTGCTTTGAAGAATCTCAGCTCCTTTATGAACCAAAATGCACCATCATCATACCTTTAGTAACAGGATAATCCTAGCAATATATGATGTGCTATTTTCATACATCGGTTTTTGTCTTCTGGAAACTCGGTTTTGTCTTTCAATCTCTTTCACAAATATAACTTAGCTTGATTCTCCTATTGGAATCCTCACAGGATATGTGATCACATCTAAGCTACCAGAAATAAGTCAAATTCCTATTTTGCAGGAGATGGTCCTGATATAAGATGTAATTTATGATGTAAATGCAGGTAAAAGATGGAATATTGAAATGTCTCAGCAAATTTCAGATCATGACCATGAATTAAAACATTTTAATTTTCTTTCATTAAATCATTTTTTTTAAGGCAAATCAATGTAATAAATTGCTTATATGCAACTGAAGCTGATTTTTGCCATGATTCTTCACCATGAGAGTGCTGCAGCACTGACACAGGTTGCCCAGAGAACTTGTGGCTGCCCCATCCCTGGAGGTGTTCAAGGCCAGGCTGAATGGGGCCTTGGGTAACCTGATCTAGTGGTAGGTGTCCCTGACCATTGCAGGGGGGTTGGAACTAGATGATTTTTAAGATCCCTTCCAACCCAAACTATTTTACAATTCTATGTTTTTAAAGAAAAGTTATCCACAGTTCTTTCCAGTTCTGAGGCCTAAATTAGAAAATTAAAATGAAGATTTAAGCGGAGGAGAACACAACTTTGTGGAATTATGTCATTGATGGATAGGAAAAATCACTTAGAAAATTCCTGATCAGTTTAAAATACTACAATATCAAACTAGAAATTGGGTGTATTTCACTGGGAAGATTTTTTTTTTCCTGAAACTCACAGTGCTTACCTTTAGTTTCTTGTTCTCTTTCTTTTACTAAATTTAATATCTCAGCTGGTGGCCAATATCTTCATTCTTGGCTTTGTCCTAGATCAGCAGCAAAAGTACAGTGATGCTACAAGACAGGTTGTCCTAAAATCTTTCAGACTTTGCTGGTGGAAACTTGCGGAAGACTTCTCTTCCAGATGAAAATGTTATGATGGGTCCTCAAAACACCCACAACCTATCTCCTTCTTACATGGAGTCAACCAGTGATTTGTACCATTTTATTTTTCTTAAGGGTTATAGTAGAATGTGGTATATTACAAGTACTTAAAAATAAATTTTAGGATCACCACACCTATAAGATATAAAGTCTGATTGTTGATTTTCTGCCTGCTAGGACATGTGTTCTCATGTGCTGCTACATGCTCATTAACTACAAAGATCCTAATTTCTTCATATCCTAACCCACTTGGAGATCTTAGAAATACATACTTTATGACTTATGCCTGAGGTGATAGCCTCTGATCTTTTAATTTTCCATTTTCCACATAATTAATTGTTGGTTACTTCAGAAAAAAAGTAGAAGAAGAAAGGGGAAAAACGAAATAAGGAGGATTTGGAAAGCTCATGTTTCCACTGTGACCCCATGGATAAAAGGACTTTTTTTCCTTTTTCTTAATTTGTTTCTAGTTGCAGCACTAAGGTCAGAATAAGCCAAGAGAATGAATGGAATAAACGTCCTGATGGGCTGCCCGAAGCTGCCTGGTGTTATGGATCAGCGTAAAACCAGCTCTCTTTCCTCTGCCTGGGCCGATGTAACTCACTGGAGTGGCAAATTACATCAGACCTACAGCTGTAACCCGACATTATGATTAATTTGATCAGTAATTTCTCCTGTTTTTCATTTTAATCGGTGTGACTATTCTGCTGTGGCAGGTCTTTCAGATCTAATTAAGATAAATTTCAGAGTAAAAGACTTGGCAGAATTTTCGAGTCAAATCCAAGCGTCAAGTGTGAAGACCTGCAGCACCAGTCAATCAATTTCCAGCAAAGACGGCAGGCTGTAACTCAGCAATCAACCCATTAACACTTAAGCAAATTTCATAATCTCCAGGTCTGTGCTTAGTCACTCTCTCAAAACATTCTGGCTACCAATAAAAAAGAGAAAGTATTATTATTTTTTTAAAAACCTGCCAAAACCTACATATCCTAAACCCATCAACAGAATCCTCAAGTGGACACTGTGATAGATCTCAGCACTAGTGCTGAAAAGGGCTTAATTTTAAACTTCAAACCAGAGTCTGAAGTGGTTGGGGGGGGGCTTTTCTTTTTCAGAAATGATTTTTAGGTGCTAATTTGTACAAGGAGCCTTGAATGATATAACATCAGGGTTATACCACTTCCATAATATTGCTCCTTGATCAGATCCAACAAGCCCACTAGGTTCTCTGTGTTCACTTGGTCCAATTTCTTCCAAGCAGAACAATATTTTTTCTTGTAGAATTAGAAACTTGTGAAGCCTTGCAATGACTTGGGGTTTTTTTTCCTTTTTATTTTACTCTGTTACAATGAAGTGAGGGGCATGAAAAAGAGGAGAAAATAAATTAATTCTTTGGGATACTATCTAGTTCCCTGAAAATTTTTGTAAATATAAGGGGAAAGAGAAATTAACAAAAAATGAATGCTAGCAAAAAGGGTGAACTGGATTTAAAAGAGGGTCTGAAGGATCACGTTGATTTTTTTTCTGTCTCTAAGATCCCGAAGGATCCTCCTCTCTGCCTAGGGAGGTTTGGGAAAGATAAGACCTTACGGGATATGGATCCTTTCCCAAATTTGTCTTGCAAGGATATTATTTATTTATTTATTTTCCCATTTATTAAATACTTCAGTTGCTTTAGGGAGTTTATCTAAAGGTCCCATTTCAGAAGCCAGAGGTTTCTGGGCAAAGAGCTCCACTTTCTTCTCCTTCAGAGAATTTCTTAGCAAATGGTTTCCTATATTAGCCTTTGCTTCACCCCCTTGGGTGCTAATAATGCCAGTTGTTTTGCTCGAAGATTAATTTCCTTTGCTTTAAATGTGAGTCAGACACCAGTACTCCTTGGGCTTCTCAGAATAGCAACACCTGCAGAGTATATTTAGATGGACAAGGCAGCCAGGGTTCCAACTGAGATAAGGTTTCCTCAGGGAATGAAGAGGCTCACTTTTAAAGTTTCTTTGAGAACCTTTAAACATCTCTTTGCTCTGTTAAAATGCAGTATTCAACAGCTTTACAGTGCCAAATCCCAGTGCCTCAAAGACCCAAAAAGCAGTGAGCTTCTGGAAAAAGGAAGACAGCCATGGAGAAGATCTTAAATCCTTTTCAGTCCTGTGGATGGGTGCAGTCTCACACATGAAGTGAACAGAAACTAGCCTTTCTATGAAAACAACAGCCATGCATCTCCATATGCACATGAAGAGTAGCAGTCATCAAACAAGCTAACTGTGCCAGGAAACAGAAGGAACAACAGTGACAGGAGATGAGGAAAAGGCTGACGTACTTAATGCCTTCTTTACCTCAGTCTTTAATTGTAAAGAAAGTTGTTCCCTCTGTGTACAAACCCCAGAGCTAGAGGAGCAAAGAGAGGCTCCCATGGTCCAAGAGGAGGTGGTCAGAGCCTTGCTGGCCCAAATAAACACCCACAAGTCTATGGGGCTGGACGGGATTCACCCAAGGGTATTGAGGGAGCTGGTGGATGTGCTGGCCAAACCCCTTTCCATCATCTTTCAACAGTCTTGGAAGACTGGAGAAGTTCCACTACACCGGAGGCTGGCTGATGTTGTGCCCATCTAGAAGGGTTGCAGGGAGGATCCAGAGAACTACAGGCCAGTCAGGCTGACCTCAGTGCCAGGGAAAG
>WAAB01006773.1:25911-46411 GCA_013389865.1 Piaya cayana
ATTCTATGATTCTATGAAACCACCTTGCATGTCTCTGTACTGTACACAGGGGTCAGGGAGTATGGTACAGTGCATTGCAGAGATACCTTAGTGTTCAGCTAGGACAATCTGTTGTGTTGCCATATCGCATATTTGCAATCAGTAATAAGCATGTCTGTACGTTAGTATGACCATGGCTTTGTAGCTAGCAGGAACATTTACATAAATACTTGCCTCTTCCACTTCTGAAATTGCCTTTATCAATCCAGAAAAATAATTGAAATAAATACTGTAAGGATGCTCAGAAATCCAAAACTGTCAGTAGGAGAAGACATTTAAATCTTTCTGGACCTCTTAGTGAAGAGCAGGGGATAAAATATGCAAAATATACTCAACAGTTCATGAAGCTCAATTTAGCTGGCTGCAGGGGAATTTCCATGCTATTAGTTTAGAGCTGAGACCCAGGTCTTGCCAACATCTCCTGGAAATCCACCTAAGATCAGCACTTCAACAGGCTCACTCTAAGAAGGTGATGGGCATGAAACTTCCTGAATAAATGTCTACTGTACATGACTATATCACCTGTTTACTTACATAATGATTTACAGATATCATAACCTCTTTAGCTTACAATTACGATAATACATGTGCACTCTAATGCTGGATATTTAATTGAATTGGAGGCAGAGTTGTTGGTTTTCCTGGATCAGCTTTTAAGTCAGAAGTTTGGGTGAGTAAGTATAACTTAAGACAAAAATCACTTTGAGATAGTGTTATGACCTAGTAACAAGCTGGGTAACGCTTGAAAGCAACATGCTTAAAACCAAAAAGCTATAGATTTATGTCTTTGTGACTGGGAATCAGTGCACACCACATTTGGTTACCGTTTATAAGATACTTGAAAAACTGATTAGTAAGTAACTTGGGAAAACAGATTAAGAGAGTCATACATTGCACAGTATCATATGCAGAAAGAAGGCTAGATAATTTTAGCAAAACAGAAAATCTCTCAGTGGAATCTAGTGTTGTCATAGTCTTGATGAGTTTTCTCGATCTGAAGATTCAGTAAGCATGAGAGAAATACAGCAGGTCTTGGATGTGAAAACAGACATAAAGAGAGCCCATGACTATAGGCCCTGAAAACTTATCCCAGCTGCCTTCCTCAAGCCAAAAGAGACTTTGTGGATTCTTCTGTAACTTGAATATATGTCAATTTATCATAGTGCCAGTAAGCACTGAGATGTCTCTAAAGCAGATTTTTCCTTAATGAGAAGCTAACCAGTGAATGAGGTTGTGGGGGAAGGGAAGGGACAGTTTGATTTTTGTGACTGTTGGAGCCTCAGGCATCTGTGTACACATTCTCCCTCATTTACAGCTGAGTATTTCAGCCTTTCTGCTATTCTTTACTCCTTTGTTATAAAAGTGTTGAGGTTCCAAATACATTATTTAAGATTAGTATGAAAATTTAATCTGAAGGAGGTTCTGGTTTTACTATCGTTGAGTTTGCTATTACTTGGAAGATTTTCCTGCTGTTGTCATCTCCTCGCTTCCCTTCTTCCATCCTTTTATTATTATTTTTTTCTCACTCATCATCTTCTGTCAGCTCCAGTTATTGTAGGTAGGCTTCTATGACAAAAAGGTGCTTTAGGAGAGAGTTCTGAAAACAGTCAGAATAATTTTACAGTGGGGCAATCCCTGGAGGATTTCCTGTTCAGCTTTTCCTATTCACAGGCAAACAGAGCAGCAGAGATCATTGGGAATTCTTCTTTCCCTACAGTGCAGTTGTCCCTTTGTAGGTGTAGCTGTGGGTACACTCCTCTTATCCATACTGCTAAAACATACTGTGAGTGTCAGCACCACAACATTACCCCCATTTGGAGCCAGTTAAATATACATTTCTTATACAAAACCCATTACTCTAGTAATCAAGTAGAGTAATTGGCTACTTAGTACTCTCTTTATCTGATTTTATACAGCATATAATCAAAATCTTACGGCTCCAGAAATTTAATTGAATGGAAACTCTGTAAGAGGTGCTAACTATGCTTTGAAGTTGCAATATGCTGACTGTTCAAGAAACCATAGTCTGCCATGTAATAACATTAAGCATTCACAGCAAAAGCATATTTGGAGAAGGATGTTTTCCCAGAAGTAAGGGTTTTGAAGACCCCAGTTTAAGCATGAATTAGGTTTCCTTTCACTTCTGGATTTCTTTGTCTCGATCAATAGAAACAATGAAAATAAAAATCAGATTACAATTATTTATACCAGAAATTTTCCAATTTTAGAATGAAGAGATCAAAGAATTCCATCATCCACGTGTCTCACCACTTCCTGTGACCCAGCTCTGCTTTGTAAAATTCTCCTCTGGTTTGTTATTGTTTGCAAATCAGTGATGTCACTAGTTCTGCAATGTTTTACTTTTACCATTGTAAATCTGGAGCATTGTTGCTAATGTCAGTGCAGAATCCAGGCCCTAACATCTAAAGTGATTTTTTTGTTTGTTTTTCTACACAATCATTAAAAGACTTCCTAAAAATAACAGTTTTCTAAATACAAACCAACCCAATAAACAGAGTAAAAAAATAGTGTTAAAATTAGAGCAGGGTATTACAGAACAGTCTGACAAGAATAATTCTGAGACTTACAATGTACTCTGCACTGGTATTAGCAATTTCTGATCAGCTAGCAACAGTACCTCACCTAGGTATACCCAAGCAAGTCACTTTCATTTAATTTGCGTTCTGAAGGACATGACAGCATTTGTACATTTTGAGATGTAATTGCTGTTATCCTTCAGAGTTTTTTGAAACAAACACAATCATCCTCCTGAATTACTGACTTTCCATGACAATTTTTTGAAGTTGCATTGTTCTAAACTAATATCTTTCAGACAGATCTTGAATAATGTAAGAGGATAAAGCCCACATGAAAAAAACAGAATTCAGAAATGAAATTTTAGCTGTCAAACTTTAACTCAGTTGATCTTTATTCCCTTAATATTCTTCAAACAAAACCCATTTCATTCTAGTTCATAAAGAACATTACCTTAGAGACCATAATATCTCTGATTTTCATCCTAGGTCGATTTTTAACTTAAAGCATTAGACATTAAAAAAAAATCCACATTCTAAGCAGCTATTATAAACTGGATGTATGAGTATATGAGCTGCTCTGCTGCCAAATGTGTCATCCCTCCTTTTTTCCTTTTTCTTTTTTTTTAATGTTTGTGCAGAAGAAACAATTTCACATCCAGTCCTCAAGCTAGTCATATGGGGATAAAACAGCTTTACTATGTAGGATTTAGAATGGAAAGACAAATTTCATGGAGAAGATCTTACCACTGCTCTGCTTTAGAAAAGTACCTGAACACATCCTTCATATATATAAAGTGCAACAACAGTTCCTCTGGAAATATTTCTGAGTTTCACTTGTTTGCATGTTAGAGTTTCACCATCCTCAGCAATATGGCAGAGCATGTTTCAAGTTCTTAAATATTTCTTACAGGAGCTTAAGAAGTATTACACTTACTGTAGAAATGCTGTAGAAATGGCTAGAGGGCCAAACTAATGGCCCTACCCACATCACTAAGGTAAAGCCTGAAGTACTGTGCTGAATTCTGGCTTCTCTTCTGGATGTCAGCACATGGTATATTTGTATCTGTGAGCAAACTTTGGGTTTTCATGGCTATTTAAGCAGCAAGGATCAGAGATGAAACAACATTAAAAATACTTATCCCCTAGTTTATTAGTAAATCTTTAATGCTGAACCAGAGCTGACAGCTAACGACATCTAATTCCTTGACTGTTGTTCTGAAAGTGTCCCAGTCACACAGCTGGCTTAGCGGTTCTGTCTGAGCTCAGCCCAGTGGGAATGCCAGACCTCTCACTCTGTTGTCTTTCATTAACTGTAATCCCAGTTTCTAAAAGGTTTAGGGAATAGCTTTTGAATTTAAACCACCTCAGAGGGCTTGGTTCCATCCTTCCACATCTGTTGAGTCTGCCACATCCAGACTGCCTTTGGAAGTGTAGCTGTGAGGATAAGCATGCTAAAGGGAGTGATGTGCCAAGGAATCTCCATGAAAATGTTGACATTAGCACACTAGTTTTACTTACTTTTATCATAATTCTTCAAGTGAGATGTGAACCTTGAGAGCCAACAGTAGTAAGTGCTTCTACTGGCCTATACATTTAGGTCACAGGTGAGATTGGAATTAGTCAGATTCAGTTGAGATTTACCTCAGGACCAGAGGCTATATGAAAACTAAGACTTCAGATTCAATGTTAGTACAACCCTCTTGAGGCACGTTCACTAGACAATTCCACTTCCTCTCTAAACCTACTCCAATTTATATGTGCATTTGCTTTGTTTGGAAAACTGAATGCTTTTTGAAACAAAATATTTACCAGGCAGTTTTAGCAACATGTAGCATGCATATGTTACAGCTGCACCAAGACAAGAAAATATACCAGAGGCTCCTCTGGAAATATTCCTGCCTCTGAACATCAATAATCTGCATATTAAAATGTTCCAAAGCTTTCACTAGCATGATAGACCAGGTATTAAATGGTGTCTAAGTAGCCCTTAAGACAATACACAGAAGAAGCTCTAGAAACTTTATACTTTACTATAAGAAAAACTCAGGAAGCAGGGACACATCTCTTGTGGACTTTAAAGTCTATTATCTAAACCTTTAAAAATCAGATTTGATGCAATTTAGTTGAAGCTCAGATTAATGCAGATTTAACTGGCCATACAGCAAACACAGCTCCTTGTAAACCAATTCCCTTAATTGTTTGGAAAAGGATTTTTTAATTATTAAGTTAATGCAGTTTAATTTCTGTAGGAAATGGAGCCAAATCCATCATGTGGATAAAACCTTTAAAGTGGGGTCTCAACATTTAGAGAATAAAATGTGTAGAGAGTTTGCTGGTTTCTAAGTTCTAAGGCTCTGGTCACTTCACAGATTACCCCTGATGTTTATTCAGAATCATATTTGTGGGTGCAGTCAAAGCTGTTCTTGCAGGATATGCATACAGTATGACACAAGTGGTGTGGGTACACTCAAGTATAAGAAATTAGGACCATTGGATCAGAGCTCTCCTGCTTCTGCCCAGAAATTCCAGGATAGGCAGAGTCCAGCATCAGCATGAGTGCCATAGCTGTTGGTCTGTTAAAAAATATCTGTGTCATTGGAGTCAGCATTAAAGGCATTAACTGACTTTCTTAACTTTGGAGTCTATATTGAGACTTCTTACAGAAGTATTCAGTTCTTAGAAGGATAAACTTTAGGACTGTGATTTCAAGAGGAAGGATAACCCATCACATCCCTTACACACATCCAGGAGTAGAAAGCACTAATTTCTTTTAGGGACAGTCAGGATCATGTGCTACTGAATAGTCAACTTTGCTGTCCTAAGGAGTTAGCACAAAGGGTGACTGCTGGGCAAATACCATTTGCAGAGGTCGGATGTTGAATGCATGTCAAAAATTAGATAGCTTTTATGGGTTTTATGGTCCAGACTTTAAGAACAAAATGAATTTGTTTGTCAGAAAGGAGCAGACTAGCACCATCATAGGTTATGCTTTTCTGGCTTATCAGGCCCTTCAGTGGTTCTAAGCTGCATGCCTGCAAGGATCAACTAATACAAGGTGGAATTTCTCAGCCTGTATGGTCAGAAGTTATAACCTTCACTTGATTTCCCCTTGCAGTGGAAGAGTATGCACTTGCTGTTTTCAGATCATTAGAGATTTGTACATAATGTCCTACCTGCAGTGGATTTGGTGAAGTAAGAGGAGATGGAAGGCCATGCCCTGGTGATTGGCTGGGTTTCTGAGGGGAGCTGGAGGATTGTGGAGCCGGAGGTGGTTGACTCTGGCTCTGGGACTGTGTTTGGTTCTGTTGTGGTGGTGCTGACAGTTGTGGCTGCTGGGTCTGCTGGGATGGCTGTGGAGTCTGTGCCTGCTGACCTTGTGTCTGCTGCTGGCTTTGCTGCTGCTGTTGCTGTTGTTGACCTTGCTGCTGCTGTTGATGCTGGAGTTGCTGAAGATGCTGAAGCTGTTGAAGCTGGGAGTTCAGGGATGAGGTAGCTGTGAATTGAAAAGAGGGAAGGGAGTTACGTAGTTTCTGGACATTCTGAATTAAATTCTGGTTCTGTTACATATGAGGAACACTGCCCACTGAGGTCAGTTGGCCTCAGATCCCCATTGGCCTTCACGTTCCCATCAACAACAAGCCTGTGGTTCCACCAGTGCAGTTTGCATTAATATTTGGACTTCACTGGAGGCAAAGGAAGCAAAACTTTGAAAGGGCTACAGCTCTGCTTACAAGACAGGCATCAGAGCTGACTGGCAGTTTTTGCTCTGACAAGCTTACCATCAAAACCAACGGGAATCTTGCCTGCCTAGAGAAGAGGTGAACAAGACTTCACTGTACACAGCATAGCAAGAACTCAACATGAACTAGTGCTGTTATATAAAGGAGAAGAAAATCATAGCTGTAAAATAAAGGATGCTCTGAAAAGAACACTGTCATGTCTTTATACAGCAGATGTCAAGAAATAAAATATTCAACTGTGAAATTTCTTGCAAAATGCATTGGTAGCAAAAATTCACAATAAAATGTGTGTGCTTCTGAAATTATAACTGCTCCTTGTTGTTCTAAAATAACATCTAAACACTCTAAAATCCTTGTGAAATTCGGTAGGTATTCTGTGCGCTTTCACCTTTCACTTACTCCTGTTAGTAAAGGACTGTTGTGTTTTGTGTGCTCCTAATGTGAGGCTTGGACACTATTGGCTCACATCAATCTGCTGGCACAGAGGAGCAAACTTTATCTCCTAGAAATACTTTCAAATTGAATTAAATTCAGGAAGGCATGAAGTGCCACTAAGGAAGAATCGTTTTAAGCAGCAGCCAGAACATCACAGGAGTTTGATGCTTTCTGGAGTTATGCCCTGAATAAGTCACCTGAGTCTCTGGCCTTACCCGCTTTAATCAGCATCTTAGGGGTTGTGTTAGGTGACTTTAAGATCCCAAGAGGAAGAGTTTACAAGGTCATTTTACTATTTTGCACTCTGTATACTGTTTTGCCAACACCACTCTGTATTCTAATTTCCATGAACAGAAGTAAAAGTAAACTTGGAACGAATAAAATTTGGTTTTTTTTCTAAAATGGCATTCAGATTTCATGGCTAAAAACTTTGTTTCCCAAGTTATTTGTGCATTGGAAGATAAAGCCAGGTTATCTTCACTTTCTTTTATTGCCACATCCCTATATCAGCTTTATAGATGTCTATGCCCTAGGAATGAACCTAAAGTCTACGTACAACTTATGAAATCAATGAGCCATAAAGGGGCAGGGGCAGGGGCAGGGGCAGGGGCAAGGGCAGGGTGGGGGAGGGAAGCGAAGGGAAGGGGAGTGATTACGCAGAATCGGTAAACCAGAAAAGGCTGTATGAAGGAAAAGTAAAAGGCTTAGTAGGAAGAGCTGTTGGCCATACATTCCTATACTCATAACTACTCTTTTTTTTTTCATCAGAGGAGGGAATCAAATTACAAATATGCCTTGTAATATAACTTGTACCTAAATGTGCCAAAGACTAGAGGANTACAAGATTTATAGTCATGTATAGGTGACTTCAACAAAGAAATTGAGTGATACAGAGAAGGAGGATGGTAGCACCAATGTATTTCCATCAGGAAAGTTACTGATGGAAGTTTTGTACTTCAGCTTAAAATACTGACCATCAGATCAAAAACACTCATGGTATCTCTAGTAAAAGAAATCAGCCTGGAGAAGTAAGGTTACACTCATATCAATTTAACAATCATAACTTGTATCTAAATGTGCCAAAGACTAGAGGACATTAAGTGGAAATATAACCTAAGGCATATGAGAACAAAGAATGACAAAGGTATATATAGAAGAAAGCAACTGCATAGACCAATATTAACCGTAGTGTGAAGCACCTCAGATGGCAAGAATACTATTCACCAATTCTATCTGCAGGTACGTACATGGCATTGGAAAGACCCTTCCCATTCCCATGAGTTAAAAACCAAATCTAGACCAGCTCTTTATCTTGTGCGAGCCATTTTCTCACCAGTGACAGCTTAGTAGTCTGGACAAAATGTTTATAACCAGGACCAAGACTTCAAACACATCAGCCCCTAAACTGCTTCACAGATATAGAAATTAATGCAATGATGCACCACAGAAGAAAAACTTTCAATTCACACAGTTCATACTGAGGAATGAGAGACTGTTTTATATTCTACGTACACAACTGGACAGGGGAGACAAAACTTCCCCTACAACAAACTAGAAATTTTGGGGTTTCTTTGTAGCAATTGTTCCCAAACACTTTGGCTTCCACCAGGCACTCCTAAAGGCCATGACTTGGAAGAACAGGTTTGCCAGAATGCCATACATTGTATGCAAGGTACTGGATCATCTAGAAGGGGACAGTGGAGAGGACATCTAATAAAACATTTTTTGAGCACAGAACATGTTTGTTTCCTTGAGGTACACCTTTCAGCTAAAATCTGGTAAATATGGACAATAATTAAAAGAATGCTGAAAGCATTAATCTGAGATGATGAGGTAAAATATGAGGTCTGACACACATACAAAAAGATACTGTACCTGTAAATCTTTTTATGTAACAAATTAAGAAAATCAACTGCCATCACCTTCAAAATAGTTCCCTTCTAAGTTGACAAACAGCTGCACACAATGCTGCAAACATTCAAAACAATTCCACTGTTCATTTTCTGAAAGGCTGTTCTTTTTCTTGTATATCTGCTGACAAAGAATGTGTTGCTTTGAGCACCGACTTGATCTTTGGGATCACCATAAGTCTCAGTCAATACCTGAAAAGTTTCCTTTGTACATTTCTTCAGTTTCACATGAAACTTGCAGTTTACTTGCTGGTTGCTCTTGCACACTGACTGAGGGTAAGAAAACGTCTACATTAGAACATGTGTCCACTCATACTGAGTGAAGCAATCAAGTTGAGCCTTGCCCTGCTATGACATGCCCTATAACCATCTCTTTGACTCTCCCCTCTCACTCAGGATTCTTGAGCTATAGGGTTAGTCTCAGGGTTTCTTTGTGTCAAACCTCACAGGACTGAGGGATCACTGTGATTCTGATAATTTAAAAGAATAGGTCAGTGCTAAATTTTTGTCAATGATTTTATGACTGAGATTATGGTATGCAAAAAATATCTGCTGATAGAATATTAAAGATAAAAGCATCACTGCCTGGTCTTCTTAAAATTGTAAGATACAAGACATGAGAAAAATGGTAAAGAAACCCGAAGTGTAAAATAAATGAAGTTTCTTGTCAAACTAAACCAAACGAAGATGTGGTTACATTATAATGCCAAAAGGTTTACTGGTTTTTTTCTTTGCATGTAGCTCAGGACAATCAGAAGACTAATATTTAATAATTAGCATTCCCCACAGAGCATATGATTATTTTCTTCAGGATGCTTTCATTGAAATGTTGCCAAACAGCGGTATATGTAGTCCTGCAAAATGACAGAGTTAAAAGCACAGATACTGATATACAGAAATAGCACTGATCTGTTTGTTTACCATTGGACAAAAATACACACTTACTGAAATGTGATTTTATTAAATTTATGAATCTGCTTAAGAAAGAAAGATTATATTGTTGCACATGTTGGGATTTACTTGCCATAACAGTCATCCTAATGGCATAGACCTCAGTTTCATTAACAAGCTACACCTTTGACTAGCTCTTGAATTACATTCTTAATCAAATCTTTATTAAACTTCCATTCTCTACGAGACCAATACTCTATTTAATGGATATTTTGATTCACACAGTCCTGCTGCTGCCAATACATAAAACATGGTGCAGAATCAAGAGGGAATTAAAAACTGAAAAAATGCCTCAAGAGATTTTTTTTGTAACCTAAAATTTTGCAGGTTCAGGTCCTACTGAGATATTAATATCAGCAATGCCAAGTGGCCATTACCAACACACTTCTGTTCATTGACAGTGTGATCACGTGCTGTCACTCAGCTGACTTGTCCAATGAATGAAGAGGATCTGATGCTGACTTGGAAAACATTGAGTTTTTAAATTCTGTGGGCATACTCAGCACTCTCAGCTAATTGCTCAATATGGAGATTTTTTTTTAAATTTCCTATCTAGGAGAAGAAAAGCTTTGCATTGAGTACTCACCATGCTTACATGTTGGCCAATACAGGAAGGTTAATGTCTCTACCATAAACTTTTGCACTGGAAGTGCACTCATTCTTGCCAGGGTAGGTGGTGATCAGTCAGTGAAAATTTTGTTGATGGAGAAATGTTACTTCATAGGAAAGTTTCCAAGTCCATTGCCAGCAACTATACAAAATTATTCAAATAAACTATTGTCTTCTCATAAAATTCCTTTAAAAGCCTCTCTGAAGCCTATTATCACGCTGAGCTATAAATTGCATTGAAGTGTCTTAGTGAGGTATAATTGTTTAACATGCTGTTTCTAAACAAACAGATAGGGAATTGGAAGGACTGTTAGATCAGACAAGGCTTTCCCCAACACCACACAGTAGGTGTGCCGCAAAGGTAGATTTAGGGCTCTGGAACATTCCTGCAGTCCTGTGTTGAAGCTGCCTGATTGCACTGCCTCTCACAATGTGTGTACTATCCACAGCAGAGTCTGTGTCATATTATTGTTTGTAATCAAATCCAATCCATCTCCCAGAGCTTGCTTGCATACCTCATCCATTACAAATCGTATACCTGTCTAGCATTTGTCACTTTCTACAGAGCTTGGAGCCTGATGGAATTTCAGGTGTTACAACAGTGCTATGTCTGCATGTATAAAAGATAACATGCACTGCCTACCTCACAGGAATCTTTTTATGACTTACTGGCTAACAGCTGGGGAAAACTGTGACATTAAAGTGAGAAGTGCCTGCTTCCTTGCAAAATTTCATTCAAGAATTAAAGAAGGTTGCAAAACATTGCAAAAAGTTCTTTCTATGGTTAAAAAAAGACAACATAAAGCACAACACTTAAAAAGAGAGACAATTGACTAAAAATGCATGCACACTCTGATAAATTGTGAGGAAAACCCACAAAAACTGTGTGACACTTCAACTTTTGTTTAGAAAAATACACGTTGAATATATACCAAGTATCTAAGAAGAATGAATACCTGAGAGAAACAATGGCATGAGGAGTTTTCAAACTTAAGTTTGAAATATGATTTCTTGGTTGCTTTGGTGCCATGGCAAGCTTCCCAATGGATCACCCCACATTTTATGGTCCAGCTTTAAGCAGATTATGCTTAGCCACAGTATTGAAGCATTTACATTAGAATAAGAGATACGGTGTTAAGTGGTGCAAATGGATGGTCAAGAAGTATCAAAAGCAGACATTCTGTTATCCCTGCTTACTTCTATACTTCCCACAGACACCAGACTACTCTAAGGACTTGGAGAAAGTTATAATCTAAGGAATACACTTCTTCCTGACTTCCTTTGGGGGGACATGTTAGGCACAATGCTGCTATGCTTTTACAATATTTACATAAAATGTGTCTTATGTTCCTCTACTTGTAACCTACACAGGACACTAAATGAAATTAAAATGTCCATCTGTCAAGCAGAGTGATGCAATGGGATAATTTTACCTCTCATGCAATTATCCTGAAAGAAGCAGTCTGATCCGTGACAGAAGGAATAACTGAATCTTTTTCTTATTGAAAAAAACTGAAGAGGATCTGTCTTCAAATCTCAATCTTGATTAAATTCACTGACAGTGGTATTAACTGTCTGCTGCCTCTGGCTAACATACTATTGCATAAGTACGGGAATGGTTCTGGTTATATTTTAAATAAAAAAATACATTTTAAAGTTTAAACACATTTCTACAAAAAACAAGGACCATAAGTAAGCCCATGAATGTTTGTATGATGAAAACAATGCAAAAATTAGGACCCTTTTTTCCCCACCTCTCATTCACAATATAAACTCAAATTCTCAAGACTTCTGCAATGCTTGTCAGAAGATCACATTAATATTCAGGGATTCAATTTGTATCTAGGATCTGCTCTTGTGGATAAGCTGCACATAATGTCTGATTTATTTTATTAATGTTTTGTGTGTGTTTTTTTCTGTGTAAAGAGGAAGAAGGGGTAGGAGGAGTAAGAAGCAATTTTAGCCTACAAACCATTCTGCTACTCTATCATCTCTCCTCCAATTTATATAATTGCATAGAAGTTCTTCAGTGCCTTGATACAACATAAAATGGACTAAAAAGGAGAAAATCATACATTAAGCCTTTTGCTATTTGACTGAGCACAGAACTTGGTTCTTCCCATTTCAAGGGTCTAATGCCTTTTTCCACTTCCCCAGTAATGGAGAATGGATTTGCATTGCCTTAAACTGAAAAGTGTAACTAACTTAAGCATCTGGGCTTGCGTTTGAACTGACATGACATGCATTTTTTTTCCACCCTGTTGTTTCCCATCTAATGAGGTGTATGCCTTTCTTTTCTTTGAAAGAGTTTTCTAAAGATTGAATACACACGCTGAAGAGTCTAATGCAAGCCTGTGTTTACACAATCTCCCTCCTGGGTAATGAGGGTTAGGTTAGCCAAATATCCAACATGTTTTTGCATACACTTGAATTTTCTTCTTGAAAACAAAATGTGAGTTGTTTTACATATGTTAGCATCCTCTTCATCAAAGAAAGGAAGGGGTGGACTTGTGGCTGAAGAGATTAGTAATGGGATACAGAGCCTATTCTTTCTAAATCACTGGTTCAAATCCAGTCTAGGTCAAAACAGGGAACAAAAGTCATTGCACTTTAATGGTGTTTTTCAGTGTTTTCTACCTTATAGAGAGTGTATTAGATGCATAGAAGGTATATTCACACACAGATACCCACAAAGAGCCTGTACTGGAAGCAATATGCAACACAGTCAAGGTAATAAGTTGATGATTTCCCAATACTAATTAGGAAGATCATAAAGACTATAGAACTTGGATGGCATCAAATCACATCTTTATTTGTACTTTCAGCAGACAGGCTAAGGACAGGAATGGTGAGGACACCAAGTCCTCTACTCCTTCCTAAAGGTGAACCCTCAAGGTTACAGCTACAGAAGGCAGATGGTGTTATAGGGAGACACCTGGACTGCTGATGATCCTTTGTACCAATTCTGCAGGTAAACAGAGGGTATCACTTCCTGCTGTTGTCATATCCAGCATCTTCCATGACCACTAAATTCACTTTAAAGAATATAAGTAATAAAAAGGAAGTATTAAGAAGAAAACCATCATAATTTATATTGTGCCTGTGGTGTCTCCACATTTTGATGAATACTGGAACTTCCCTGAAAAATGATCTACTGCATTAAATAAATCTGACACTTTCTTCCTCAGCAAACCTTAAAATGTACAATAATCCACTAAAATATTAGGGGGTGGAAAAAAAAGAAGAAAAAATTGTTGTTCTAGCTAGAGAGCTTGACTAAGTGTCATGGCAAGTATATTTGGAAAAATTCCCATTTTGACATAATCTAGGGGCTATTTTCCTCTAGTTTATGACAACACTCTATGAGTAAAGTTCCCTGAGTGTATTGTAAAAATTGCATTATCCTATTTAAAATGCCCAAAGGCAAGAACAAGCTGGAGAAATTAGACTTTAATAAGCCATTTGCTTCCTCAGCTCAAATGGGACCTTAGGCCTCATATTGCACAGATGGCTGAAACATTAACTGGATTCAGGGTATCATCAAGACACAGGGGATCAATCAAGGAGTTGTCTTGGGACTCCGATGCAAAGACAGGCAATTAAAAACCCACCATAACATAGTCTGAGGGCAATGTAAGTGTTTGAATGCCAAAGGCTGGGTGCCAAGCAAGTGACCTCTAGATTTGGTAAACTTCTAGTTTTACCACTTGATATTATAGTTTTGTGAAAACATGACTCTTTCACAGATTAGGGGGCAGGATTGTAACATCAAGTCCTTACACCAGATAAAAGCACTTTTGTAAGTATAGAGAACAGGACTTGTTCTAGGTTGTCTAGGAATAGAGGAGTGTTGGACTGGAAAATCAAATTGAATGGCATGGTACTCCTACAGACTGGATTTCCAGACCATATTGAGCCCATAATAACATTCCTATGGATCAGAATTATAGAAAATCTCCCATTTCTCTGGGAAAATTCTGTAGGACTTCTTTGAAAGAAAATAATTGACAGACAAAAGTGATCATCTGAAGGCCAACAGAGCTCAATACAAGATTTCACAGCTGAAGGCATGTGACAGTGAACAGATGAATGACACAAAGAAATTAAGTTTGAAGTAAGAGTCTGCTGACTCAGAGAACAATGACCGTGACTCATAATGGACATCAGACAAAGGCCAGGCACTCTCTGCATATACAACCTTTATTAACAAAGATTGCAGCTGATTTTTTTTCTCTCCTAGTCTCTTTCAAATGCTATGATATCGATGTGAACAATAATTTCCATGACACTTACACAGACTGTTTGACTTGCCTCGAAATAGCCATGCTTGTATTGAAAGCAGTGCAAAGACATATGGCCCCGGGAGCTTTGAAAGAGTTTGCACAGAATCCTGTCCTGCGGTTCATAGTGCCATGGGTACCTGGTCCACTGTGTGCCCTGTCATTTCTGCTGGCAAGGTGTCCATGTGAGGCTTTGGGACAAGATGAACTGACAAGACCTGGTGGCTTTAATGGATGATTTTGTATTCTTTAAGATAATAGATTTGTGGTTGTGTCTTCTGTAATTGTTTGTGGCAAATGGTTCTTCTGACAAAGAAATATTTATCCAGGTATAGTTTCAGCAATGGTTCTTTGAAGGTCAGGAATGATTAGAAGTCTCTTCAAAGAGTCTTTGAAGTGAGTCATGTTTCCTTAACTGAAAGTGAAATTACTGTTAAGTGAAATGTACTGGGGTTTTTGTACGTGTGTGTGTGTTTGGGTTTATTTGAACAATGCAATTGATCAAAGTATTTGTGGTTTAAAAGGCTGGCGTTGATGGAAAGCTTGTGGAAGTGTCCTGAGAGTGACAAAGCACAACGTTGCTTTCCTCCAGCCTCAGCCAGCGGAAGCAGCAGACACATATTATGCCCACCAGGTGACTTGGTATGACTGGTTGCTTTCATCTCTCAGACTCTCATTACACCCATGTTTCTATAATTTTCCACTGCTAGTCTATTCTGAAAACTGGTAGACCATAGACTATTTTGTTTTCTGTTAAGAATTCCAAGATTCAAGCTGCTGCGAATTCTGTTCCTAGTATGTAAATTCCAGCACCAGAAGCTGGCTGAGCAGGAGTGAGAACAGTCTGTGGAATGACTCAGAAAATCACAAAGTGTGCACCATAAGGAGAAAAGGGAAAAATGTAGCCCAGCCCAGCCCAGTTCTTTCCTTCACGATCAACAAAACTGTAATAGCTATAAAAGAACCAGGTGCAAAAGTTGTTGTTTTATCTTGCTGCAAAGCCATGCACACAAATACTCTGCTCAAGCAGTAGTTCAGGCTTCAACTTTACCCTTAAGAGGCCTTGTTGTCTTCAATATAGTCTTGAGCGTCTCCTGGTTTTACCAAGCCATGAAAAATTAAAAATGGTAGCAACAGGGACAAAAAGGTGTGTGGGAGAACAAAACAGAGCAGACAGACTGATTCTGCAAGGGCTGTAATGCTGTCAGTCCCTCTGCAGCTCCCAGGAACTGAAGGCCATTTCTCACCAGCAGGGACAAATGTGCAGTACCATGTTGAACATGGCATTCTTTATTAGTCACTGAAGAATAAAAATGGACTAAGAAACTTTTCCTAAGTGTTAAAAGATATTGCTTAATAGCTGTGGTACAGGAAGAGTCTTGAGCATAGGCCGCTGGGTTGAGGAGGAGTTGCTGTGCTAGTTGCTATAGCCTCAATACATGAGAAGAAGATGGAGGTGTTCTTTCCTTAGGTAAGGGATCAATACATAGAGACTATGCAACTCCCTTCACATGAGAAATTGTAGAAAAGCTGGGAAGTGAACTCTAATTTCGTAATCTGTCACATCACGAACCATTCCTGAATGTATGTACCACTAGCAAGGTACACTGCCTGCTCTTGACTCACGGTAGCTCTGTCGTGCTGTCTTTAAGAATCTTCTGTGATTTTTTTAGTTTGTGGTGCATAGATGAGAATGGCCGTATTTAGTTGTGCGCATTTGAAAAACATACCAGAGTATCTGTAGCTGTTTTCTATTTGTAAGCTTTGAACTAACTATAGGTCAGTTTGAGGCAATCTGTCTATGTTCCTTTTCCTAGTTTATTTCAGTTGCAGAGAGATTGAAAAAAGTTAAACAGTAGGGGAGCAGCAGTTCTGAACTCTGCAGCTGGTCATCCGCAGTTGGTCTAAGTGCTCATTTTTAATTTGCAGTAACATGAGGGAGGCTGAATATCAGATTTCTTTCCTGTTCGTGTAGACAAATATGTTGCTGCTTCAAGTGTTAATCCTAGCTGGGCTGTGCTTGTTTTCTATCACCTTCACACAGCAACAGTGAATTAGCTGCCCTTTGAGCGCTCAAGTGCTTCCACCTACCTAAATTTCCTGCTCACTGTTAAAATAAACAACCTGGTTATTCACATAGATAAACTCCTCATCAGTAGAAAATGTCAGCAGGAGACTTAGAGAGAAGATTTTATAGGCATTCCTCATTAGCAAGCCTTGAAGTCAGTTACACTTCTGTGTTACAATGAAGCTCTACCCGTAGCTAAACAGAAGGGCTGGGGATTCCAGAAAAGCAGCTGCATTGCTCTGCCCAGTCAATGCACTGTCGACATTATGGCTTTCAAAAGCACATCGTGAATCCCCATTTTTGTAAACTGCACAACAGTTAATAGCAGGTCTTTGAGCAAACTGCATCTAGATCTCACTTCAGCTATTAAGCTGTTTCTTCAAGGTTAACTATGTTTAATTTGAAAGGGATACACATCAATTAATAGAAGAACTTCCACTTAAATAATGTCTTCATTTACATGGAGCAGGAGTCTGCAGTTATAGAAAGTGAAAAATAAAATAAATCAAAGGATTAACTTGGACCAACATCTACCTAAAAGTCAACTACTATTTCTGTCCATATACTCAGTCAGCACAGAACATTGTTGCCCTTTTCATGCAGTACCCAATAGCATATTACTGTTGGGATGGCTGAGTGGTCTAAGGCGCCAGACTCAAGGCTCCGCATCCCCTCTGGGTGTTCTGCTCTCTGAGTGGTAGGCATGGGTTCAAATCCCACTCCTGACAGCTCTCATTTTGAAAGGGTCATTAGGCAATGGAACGGTCTGCCCAGGGAGATGGTTGACTCACCTTCCCTTGAGGTGTTTAAGGTGCGGGTAGATGAGGTACTGAGGGGCATGGTTTAGAGACTGGTGGGAATGGTTGGACTCGATTATCCAGTGGGTCTCTACCAATGTGGTGATTCTATGATTCTATATTACCCTTATCAATCAAAATACGTGCTTTTCCAGATCAGATAATGGAAGAACAATGGAATTTGCTTACATGCTAACAAGTAACTCTCCAAAAGTCTCACAGGAAGCTAGATTTTTGCCTTATTTAATATTGTATTAATTTTAATTTTCAGGATAATGAAATATCATTGAAAATAAGAGATTAGGTCTAAGCTGCAACTGTTTAGCTATACTAAACCTGAATAATGCTACAAAACATTCTTCTCAAAGTTTATCATCTCCATATTCCTGTCTTTTAATAAAATTCAACAATGTGTTGATACACAAAAAAGTGTTATAAGTAAGGCTGCTGAAAATATTAAACCACCTTTTATTATCCTTTTGAGAATTATAATAAAATCCTGCAGAATTTGCTCTAAAAATGTATAAAATCCACAAGAGAATGTATCCTAGTAGGTATATTTTATTCATTGTATAGAAACAGACTGCTGGTAATATAACTAAATAGGTTTTGTGACGTTTCCGTACATTTTATTCTTGATTTTTTCTTCTGTCATATATACTTTTTGTAATAAAATGAGGCCAATGGTAACATTTGCCGGTAGAGAATTAAGACTATTTCGATGATAATTAAAAAAAAATTGGTCATCATGTGAAATTGTTTATTAATGCATAGCCATAGATAATAATGTTTGCATGAGGGTGGGGTAGGGAGGGGGGGCAGAGAATTTACTGTTCAAGATTTTTCTTGCTTGTGAAATGAATGAATTTCTCATTCTCTTGAGGAAACCAACTGAGAGGTGTAGGTGAAAATTCTACATAAATACTGGGCAAACACCATTATTAGATTTACTGCAGTAACTCCAATGTCAATTAAATGGAGATGAGCTTGTTCCAAAATAGTGCATTTAAATGAAAAACCTGGACCATTCAACAGTACAAAATAAAGAAACACATGTCAGTGCTGATACAAGATCTAGGTTTTTGCTTAAATTGACTTCTGATTAAAAAAGTTAGAGGAAAAATTGCTTCTCAAATGGGATGAACTATCTATCATGGCAGCCCTGAGAACAAAAGCTGGCACAGTTAGTGCACACGGAAATCTGAAACCACTACTTTAGATTCATTTTGCCAAGTTTTAACTAAGTAGATGCAAAAAACGGTTCCTTTCACTTTCAGTGCCAGGTATTCTGTCTTTACTCTGCTGATTTTAATAGCTCTCTCTGAAGCTTGCAAATGAATGTTTCTTCCATTGTCAATTTAAAACTTTTCCATTTGCCAACTATGGATGTTTTTTCTACTGTGTGTTTTCAATGTCACTGAAATTAATATGGTTCCCTTTGATTTTCCATCCAAATGCCAGGAAGCATGGGGCAAGCTATGCTTTCATCTCTGTTCTTGAGACAAAGCCAGGTCCAGCATCACATGATCATACTACCACTCCTTTCTTGGTCTCTCTCACACAATCTTTAAAAAAAAAAAGACAATTTTTGGACTCAAGTTTGTCTAAAGACTACTAGAAAGACCAGCTCTACAGGTGTTCTCCAGCATTTTATATGGGGGGCGGGGGGGGGGGCAATTCCTATGGCCAATTCAACTATTTTTCTTCTCATAGGGAGCCCTGCCTTTAAGCAAAGATAGGCCCAACAACCTTTTTTTTTCCTACCAGCTGTAGACATTTACTTCTTTATAGCTTATGGAACTATGATAGCACTCCAGCATTCCTCACCTTTGAACGGGAGAGTGAGGCAAATGTACATTTGGCTAAAATTTATTGTCAGAAATTCTTATTCATGGGATTGTGGGAAAAAGCAGCTGTGCAAATTCTTGCCTTTATTTCTTCAGGAATATTTAGGGAATTTTTTTCCCAGTAGCTACCAAGTCATTAGAGCTGATGAGAACCACATCAGAAAAGCATTTACAAAGTTAAGACCCATAAGTGAATGCAAATGTTCTTTATGCAATCATCCAGTGTAACACATTTCATTAGGAGGTTTGCAGCATATAGTGCTGACCATTTAATATATTTGAAACATGGATCACATGGATTCCTAGTTCATAAACAAAGTAATTTTGTAGTGGGAAATCAAGAGGGGAAGCCAAGAACATAAGACCTCTGATGCCTGTGAACCAACACTGGTCCATAGACCAGTACAGACAAAACTAGAAGTAGTTTATATCTCTCTTTATTTTTTAATTTTTTTTTAAAGCAGCACTGTTCTTAAACAGATTAATCTTAATAGCACTCAATTATCTTGCATAGCGAAATGACATCTGACTTACTGCAATCACAGTGTTAGAAGCACTGCACATTTAACTGATGCTGCAATGATTTTCAAGTTTGATCACTGTATATCCACAAAATAGATAATCTTTGGGTACCTACACGATTCTGTCACTTCTTTCAGCTACAACAAAGAGTGGCCTTTTTTCCAGGTCCTGTCTGATAGTGCCTTGCAGACCTGCATCTCCCTTGGCTGAAAGTTTTCCCCCTGCCATAGGAGCGCTCTAAAGAAATAGGCCCTTGAAGACCATGGGGAAAATGTGCAAGCCACTGCCTGTGCCTTTTACCTGCATGGGTGTGTATACAGGACATGTGCTGTAGAGCAGCTCTCTGCTGTGACCCAGAAGAGTGCCCTTGGTTTATGTACTGATTTGAACCTTTAATCTCCCCGTGGAACACTTTAATCAGAAACCAATTTCATAATTTGTAAACACTGACAAATGTTTGATTTCAGGCTGTTTAAGTGATCAGAACTTCTGGTCGAAACTAAAATAAATAACAATCAAATCATCAGACAAAGAAAGTAAAAATAATTAAATATGCTGCACTGACAAACACTATTCCCACCTGGATGCTGTGCAAAGCATAGTTTTCCTAAATAGCAAACAAGAAAAAAAAAAAAAAGTCCTATATAACAGAGAAAGTCAGATCAGAAACAGGGAGTTAGGATTCCCAGTAACTGGGAAACCCTTTCCTCTTCCTGAAACTACTGTACCTGCACCACCTTGGGCATGAGCAGTTGATCTCCCTGC
>WAAB01006773.1:46442-87755 GCA_013389865.1 Piaya cayana
AAATATGCTGCACTGACAAACACTATTCCCACCTGGATGCTGTGCAAAGCATAGTTTTCCTAAATAGCAAACAAGAAAAAAAAAAAGTGTCCTATATAACAGAGAAAGTCAGATCAGAAACAGGGAGTTAGGATTCCCAGTAACTGGGAAACCCTTTCCTCTTCCTGAAACTACTGTACCTGCACCACCTTGGGCATGAGCAGTTGATCTCCCTGCCTCACTTTCCTGTTCTATGAGAGAAAAGGAGGAATAAAAACCTTAACTTCCTTCACAGTGGCAAGCTAAATTATTGAAGTATGGCAACGTGCAGTAAGATCCTCAAAATGAAGAGGGTCAAAGATACACTAAGTTTTATTTCCAGATGGAAAAGTTTGTTATATATATACCTCCTACACTGTGTTAATGAGAGATAGATTGTTTAAAAGCACGCATTTATTTTCTTTTTTCCTACTTTTTGATAATGTCTGGGTAATGCTTTTATTCCCAGCAGCTCATAAGACTTCTTGAGATCTCCAATAATAAGGACACCTTTTAGAATGAACTCTCAGCTCAGGCACATTTTGGGCACCCATGTCACAGAGCTAAAAAGAGATTCCTCAGAATGGAAAATAATCCCAGATTTCCTAGTACTTAGAGTTCATTGCTCAGCACTGTGAGCACCTCTACCATCATAGACACACAGGTAGAGCCAGCTAAAGCAAACTAGCTAATGATAATAACAATAAAAAAATCCAGGAGAAAGTTTCTCCAAGACATCACAGGTAATAAAGTGATTTCTCCAGTGCAGTAAGCTAGGACAAAGAGACAGGAGGATGATGAAAATAAAGAAAGGAAAACAAATTCAAGGGTGATAACTACAGGACCCCAGTGGGCTTGTTATGTGAAAAGACTGTGGGTAACCACATCCTTCCACTGTGATGCTTCATAAATTCTGTTGTCTTGTTAAGAGGCTGAAGACTACTGACCTCACTTCCTCCACTAATAATACTGCTCTGCTTTGTGCCCAGACTTTTATTACCTTATGAAATTTGAACCATTGTGTGAGCTGCCTTCCTTCCTGCACCAATGATCACTGCTGCCCAAATTACAGAAGAACAAACAGGAAATGGTAAAACCCCTCTCCCTCTCTTGCTCAACATCTCCTTCTTCCCCCCTTCCTAATTCTCAGGATCTCAGGACCAGTGATGTTCGCTCTTACTTGGGTTTGTTTGTGAATATATTACAAGCAGTTAGACCAATATATCAAGAAATCTGAGTAGATTTTATGATTTTCATGCAAGAAAGACCTTCATGCATTATAAAGCGTGCTGAGACAGTGTTCAACCATTTTATGTGCTAAGAACACACAGCAAACATTGGAGAGCTGAAGAGAATTCTGCCACATGTGATCTCGCTGCTTGATACAGCACTCTATATGGGCTGTATACTCAATGGCTCTCTGTATTATAGCTCAAAATATGACAAAAGTTCCTTCTTTTAGCACTTTCTTCTGAAGAGCTAAATATGCAAAGGCATTGTAGATCAGGCCCAGCCCAGCTGGCTATGGACAGTCATGGCCATAAAAATTCAAGAGAATGGAAGGCCTGTGGCATGTCCTGTCCATTTTTTGTATAATTTTCATCCAAATCTGAAAAGGCACAAGATGAATCAAGGCAAAGTCAGCCCTTCCATACACATGGCGGGGCAAAAAACTGTGTTCACACAATAAAAACCATAGAAGGTAGCTATTCACCAGCTGCTACAAATTTGAGTGTTCACTCATCTAATTGTGTACCTTTAAAATTTTACAAAATGCAGTTAAAAAAATGATCAATCACTATTTCTTTTGTTTGTGTCCTCTGATTTTTTCACAGTAATCAGTGGCACAGGGGAAAATAAAAACTCTCACAGAGCCTTCCTTTTCTCTCAAAGAGACCTTTGTTCTTAGAACCTAAAACCTCCCAATGGTCACCTCTTGCAGCTAGTGAACTTTTGTGACACCAACACTATGTTTTATACTTGCTTTGTCACCTTTAATAAACAACACAGCAGACATCTGCTGTCTGGACTTACTGTCCTTTCCAATAATGAGGGTATTCAAACTCTTAATAGCATACACGGCTATAAGACTAGAAATAAAACGCTAAAAATCAAATCAAAAGAAAATACCATAAAAAGTCCAAAATTCCTGTTTTCTTGCTGGCTTTTGCACATCTCCCATATGGAATCATATTTCAGCTTTACTATGTTGTTCTTATTAAGCAAAGCTTATAGTTAACAATTCCATTATTTTCTTGTCTACATTATGTAAGACCACATTAGGAGCTCACTGTGTGTTTCAAGCAGACCCAGTCTGTTCTGCCTTGCACAGTCCAGGTATTACCTTCCAAAATGGCCCTGTGGAGTCTTAGGCACCACCAGCAGCTGCTCCACATACTTTGTGCCAGGGACACTGCACTGAGCATAGGGCATTTAGGAGGAGGATGCCAAGCTGCTTCTTATTTATATCATTCTACAAAGCCCCAAAGATATCACAGGCATTTGTGAATTGCATGTATAAACTCTTTTATCACTGTATTTCTTTTAACCCCACCTTGTCCTGATTGTCCATTTCCTCCATCCTTTCCCTCTCTCTCTCTCTTTCAAGACTTCCTTATGTTTTGTCTTGCATAAAACACATACATGCATTTATTTTTCTTGGACTACTAAGGAAGGAAGGAAGGAAGGAAGGAAGGAAGGAAGGAAGGAAGGAAGGAAGGAAGGAAGGAAGGAAAGTAACAGAAAATAGTAAAAATCCAGAGTCAAATGTGAGTGGCACAGCTGTAATTCTTTATGAAGCAGCAGGTAAGATTGATTGTCAAGGGTCAAAAGGCTAGGTCAAACTCCGCTCATTCGTCAGATGAATGTCATTTTTGTTTTCCCTGTCACCAGATAGCTTTAAAAAAAATTGCAACTCCTTCCTCATTATCTGGGACTTGGCTCCTCTCCTGCCATCCAGTATTAATGAAACTGTGCTTCAAGCCTGGTCTTCATCTTTGAGGTTCTTCTTCATGTACTTTTTCCCTTTCTTAAGTACTACAGAGCGAGGACAATTTTAAAGATTGTTTTCTCACACTGAGAAGTTGGAAAATCGCTGCTGAGAATGATTTGAAAACATATATGCAGTATAAACATCTGAATGAACAAAAACATAAATAAAATGTAGCAGGACTAAAGTCCATGCAGCAATGTTTTGTTATAGAAATTAAATCTGTGCACCTCATGTGGAATCCTTAAAAAACAACATGATATAGTATTTTGGAATCATTCATGAGGTGAAAAAAAATGTTTTGTTATAGAAACCTGTGCACTACTGGAATAATACTAATACAGAAATTATACATTGATTTACTGTGAATATAATTTATATGTGCCTAAATCAGATAAAAAACCAGCCAATAATTCCCTTTAAAAGAACTAAATGTCTAAATTAATTGACATCAAATTACACCTACATGGTGAAGTTTCAACTGACCTAAAATGGGATGCCTTTTGAAGATAGCAGCTGATGACCCAAAGGATACCTCTTCAAATAAAACCATCTAATGTCAAAGGTAAGTTTAGGGGCAATTATCCTCCTGTGCATTTATATAAAAGCAATACTGTTGGTTTTATTGAGTGCTTTTCACAAAGGGATCTCAGGGTAAATTGCACAAACAATTAAACCTCATCTAGAGCCTATCCATATGAGAACTGCCTCTGTGTTTAGAAGAACAGAATAAGGAACCCTTAGGTGACAGAATGAGAGGATTTACTAAACTAATTTTCATTAAACACATAGCCGCACAGAGTGATTTAAGTATGTTGACTAATTGACATGATACTTCCTTTTAGCTAGAAAAATGACCTTTTAAAATATTTATAACCATTCCTGGGCAAAAATATCATGAAAACCTCTGCTAAATCTGTATGGAAAAAAATTTCATACTAGTCTAATTTCCCTGCACAAGCGCAAGTGGTGACTTCACTAATATTATCTGCATGAACAGCACCTCAGATAGGAAATTCAAAAGTCCTTGCAAGAACAAAACAAATTTAACTGTGAAAAGAGGATTAAAATAAATGACAACATAAAACAAAAAGAAAAGGTTCTGATTTCAAAATACTTTGTGGACTATCTGCCTACAACTTTGGAGAGCTAGCTATTTCAAGGTCTGGCCGCTGAAGGAACCCGAGCTAGTCTCTGTTTGCTTTCAACCACAGGCGGAAGATTACACCAATTTGATATGTACAGAGCTCAGCTCATAGAGTAGCAGATCACAGGATTACTTGAAACAGAGACAAGAGGTTCACAATTTGACAGTAATTAGTCAAAAAAACTTGAAAGTACCTGGTTTTCCTGGAATGTTTGACAATGATGGTGGAGTTTAGAATGGACCAATTTTGGGAACTACTGATACTTTTTGACCTGACTGGGTTTTCGGGGCTTTTCTTTATTTCAGATTTCCACTGGAAACAAAATCTGAATTTTAAACATTGTGACTGGATGAGAATGGCAACGATTAAAATTTGAATAGAGGACTTGTCATTAAAATAATTTTGCTTACAGCACTGTGTTTGACTGTAGAATTCTTTTCTAGCCATGTTACAGTGTAGATATCTTTTTGCATGCATGTTGCAGAGTATCAGTTTTAAGCCTGGAGTGACTTTACATCACTAATGTGAGAAGCAGCACTGTATAATCAGACCAAGTGCATGGATAAAAGTAGTTGCAAAACAGAGTTGGGCGCTGCCTAAGAGAGCTGCTTTTTGTTACACAAAGTGACTGACTATGAGATCCCAGCTGGTTTTTGCATGGAGCCTTGTTCACTGAAATATTAATAAATGACAATTAGCTAAACTGAACCACAGAACCATGATACTGTGCTGAGAACTGCTACCGTGAACACATTTTACAGCTTTGAATGAGTACTAGTGTGTTGTAGGCTGCTGCCAAAGAGCCACACTTTCTCCTGACGAGATACAGACTTCTCTATTACCCACAGCTCATAGGAATTACATAGGGTTTTTTTGTCATACCTAGCACAGAAATTAGCTGAGGGGGAAGTGAATCCTTCTATGTCACTCAGGTGAGAGCAGGGAGCAAGGAGAAATCCCTGTGGATATAACACAGGCAGCTTGTTTCTTCAGTAGTCTGGAAGTGATGCTGCATGTTAAGCACTACTTCCAGGTGTGGTAAAACCCAAAATTTCAGCTCTGTAAGTGCCACTGAGCATTGTTCCCCTCGATTAGCTGAAGAACATTTGTTAATTACATAGAACCCAATAACAAATGCTAAAGTTTTAGCGAAGGAGAGAAAATGGTATGTGAGCTTTCATGCCTGCTCAAAGTCAGTTAGTTCACCTGTAATAAACTTTGCTGCTTCTTACTTTGAACTAGCCCCACTTCTTGCTCCTTTCTCAAAAAAACCCCAACCTTTTTCATGTCTTTTTTTTTTTTAATATTTTTTCTGTTTCCTTTCATTCTGTGACTCCTCAGGGTTCCCTGCATGGATTTACTATGGACCATCAGACCATCCTTACAAATCTTATTGCATGAAACTGAACCATATGAGAAAAAAAACCAGTTAAATTCCTTTCAATTTTGGCAGCAGCAGTTTGAAAGCTGCCCACTGAGATGAATTTTTGAAAATTTTCTATGCTATTTTCCATGTTATTGAGGGCTCCAGATTTGCAGGAAGACAATGAGGTAAATCTTACTCTCATCTACCTAAGGACTCTTCCATGCTTTTCAGCACTTTCTTTCTTCTGCTGTTTTCTGCAGTATTATGATCAGTTCCTAACAAGATTCTTTTTATGACATCAACTATGCTTCTCTGATTGACTTCATTCTTCTGCTTAGCTGTCTGTCAGCTCTACACATTTTGCAGATCTACAAAATACAAAATATATGCCATCCCTTTTCCCTGTCATCTGAGCCTTATGCTGAGCCTGTTTTCCTAAGTGCTGGAGTGTTTTTTTCACCCCACCTACATTTAGCATCTGATTTCATCTCCAACCCCCTGTCCTAATTGACATCTGATATAGTTTTCTGCTTTCAGAATTCTTTTAGATTTTGAACTTTAGTTCACTGACGCTTCTATTCTTTCCTGACTCTATATTTAGTTCTTTAAAGTTTGCATTTTCTTCATGAAATTTACATAAACTTGTCACTCTAGCATTTTTACAGCTCTCTGCAGTCATTGCTTGGGCCTGCTGCTATCTCCACACCTTCTGTCTAGTCATCCATGTTCTCCAAGTTTATGGCAAAACACTATAAACCACCATATATGTTCTGATCATGCTGTTTTTCTTCTTTCAATACCCCACTTCCTTCTGTGGTTATGCTTTAGGAGTCCTAAACACAGTCTTAAAATTCTACGTCATGAATTCCACAAATGAACCCAGAACTGGATTTTTCTAAAAAATCAAGGAACCAACAATCATGGAATTTGCAAGACAGAAGGTTAGGCTCTAGAAAGCTCTAGTGAGAGCCATCAAAATAAACCTGTGGTGTGAGCAGCAAGCAATAAAGGGCTATTATTTGTTCAACACCAGAAGAGGTCAGAAGTATGCAGGCTTAACAAAATGAGCTTTGATAGCAATATAGTCCCTGAAAACATGGTGTGTAACAGAATCCCTCTAAGCCTGGCTTTGGTGAAAGGCAGGTCTGTGCATATAGCCAACAGCTGCCAAACTCAGAACTTTTCCCCTAGCTTCACAGCAAAAAACATTATACAAAAATTAAAAGATCAATAATGCAAATGAGGGTTCTTCCTGCTTCAATTTATTGTTACTCCTAAAAGTTGCCTATCACAAAGTGACTTCTGCTTATGTGTGAGAGAAAAAGAAGCTTTCTTGCAGCTGCAGGATGTGGGGAAGTGAACAATAGGGTGGAGGACTATAGATATCTCTTCATCGTGTTCTAACATCATTTTATGGCATTGAAGGATCTCTAAACTCTCAAACTGTGAACCAGATGATGCAATTATCACTTGAATATAATTCCTATTCACTGAATGTTTTTTTTTCCTGAGTAAGAATGATAAGAATGGATAATCTTCCCGTGTTACAAAATTGTTCTTTATGCCTTGCATGTATCATGAGTAGCTGAGGCAGACAACTACATGAAAAATAATTTAGACAAAGAACATGGACAGAAGTGATTTCTTAGAACTGGGGCATAAGGCTTTATAAGAACTTCGATACAGAAAGCTGTGAATTGTATGAATTTGTCCCTTTCATTTTAATATTAAATGGAGATTTAATATGACTTCTTTCATTTGTCACACATGCACATAAGCAAGGCTGAAGGACTAATATGCAAAGACCTGAACCAGATTTCTTCAACAGGAAGCATCATGTTTCTGCAGGTATGGCAATACCTCTATTTTAAGAAATGAGGATCAAATTAAATGTTTACTTCTGTAACACAGTGTTGCCAAGTGTGTCAGTAAATTTTTGAACAGTTTATAGTCTTAACTGGCTTCCACATAGTGGGTCATATGTGCATTAAAGTAGTCATAATAACCTGTCAGTAAAAATTTGCTGTAACACATTCATAGGAGAAAATGTTTGGAAGTTGAACAGCTTGCTTATGCACTGACAGAACAGTTTTTCCTATGAAGTGGTACAGCCAAGTCCTCAAAAAAATGGTTTCAGTTTGATGTGATGATGTTCTAAATGGGATTTTAAGGTGTGGGTTTTTTTTTTTTTTTTAGTTTCTATAATTCCTTTTCAGAATTCTCCAAGCAGCACTTTCAACAAATACAGTCATTGACTGAAGAATTGCATGCTCTTGCTCCTACATGTCTTCCCTAGATCTAGCACCCGGAGGAATAAATAACTATCCATATTTGATTTAAGATTTATTATTTATTTTCATTACTGGGTAATCTGCAGAAAGTGAAAAAGGCTTTCCAAACACCTCGAGAGGCAGCATTCAACAACCTGAAGCCTGTCAGCCAGTGGGGGTTTCATTGCAGCTACAGCTTCCTCAGAATTTGTACACCCTCATGTTCTCTTCCCCTGTTTGGTGCTCCTCTTGCTCCCCCTGTGTAAACTGTTTTCAGCAAGATCAGGCCTGCCACAATGCACTTGCTGTTTAATCTAAGAAGCAGAATGGTTTCCAGGCCTGCATCCACCCATGATGTCACCTAGCAGAGTACTGAAATCTCAAATATTAGCCATCAATCATTCCTAGTGCCAGTTGTTCCTCCTAGGGGGTCACGGCACCAGCAAGGTCAGTAGCAATCTGAAGTGCAATGCATCTTGCTTCCTCTTTTAGTAGCTTAAGAAACACAGAAAATGGAAGTGAAAGCATTCAACTTCGAATGCTTCTGCAGCGAGATGTCACTTGCTGGGATATCTGGAGAGAATATTTCTACAACATGCACGTACATTAGCTAATGCGTGAGATTTGTGTGTACCTTTGAGAGGAAAAGTTGCCTCAGTTTACTCAGACCACTCCACAAAGTGGACTAAGCAACACACACAGCAGGTTGGCTGATGCCTTATTTCAGAAGGCAGTGTTTGTACTGAGGTCAAGAGGAGCCCAGAGAGGGAGGTTTCTGTATCCCCTCTCGCATTAACTAACTAAAGATTACATGCTTCTATTTCAACAAACATCAGGCAAACTTACTTTTGCTTGTACAGTGGCTCTCTGCAAGAGACAGTCAACATGCAAAGCATTTGAACTGATAATTTAGAAGTTGCAGGCAGAGTGACTTCCTTTCTGTGCCTTGCTTTAAAAATCCCAAACTAATCCAACTTGAAATAGCCACTGATAAAGACCCTTCAGAGATAGAAAATCAGCTAAATAGACGATTACATAAAGTTACATTAAGGTGAGGTTATTTCTTTCTAACTCCAAATGAAAGTGTATTATGTCAGAAAAACAATTACTCTCTTTGTTTCTACTTCTTTAGCCAATTTCTCTATGATTCAGACCTGTTTGCTCAGAATACTAGAAATTAAATCCACATAGCCAAGTACAAATTTGGTAACTTTGTTTTTAATTTAATAAAGTTATTGGTAAAGTTATTAAGCGTATGTCCTGAATGTAAGAATTAACAAACAGAGCACATCTCCACTGAGTTTAAGCAGACTATTTCTAAATTTATATACATGTTAAGTAGCATTCTGAATGGATGCTTAAAGATGGTAACTATGAAAAAATGTGGCCATTGTTTCCACTGATGTCAAACTTCATTCTCAACATGTTATATATAAATTCTTACTCCTTTCGTTAAATGACCAGTCTTTCATTCCTATGTTTTTGCTTATACTGTGCGTTAAGTACATATTCTTTAAGTTAGCTGGAGTGATTCCTAAAAATTTTCATGTTACATTTAACTTAGAATGTTTTATCCTTTGTATGCTGTTTAGAGTTTTATTTCTTATTATCTTATATTTAACTATATTGAATTTTATTCTCCAGTGTACTGCCTTGTTATCCAGTTCTGGTGGCAGAGATGGGGCAAGGAAGAGGAAATATAACCCCTTGGAACAGTGACCTACTATGAGTGCACTCTAAATACAAAGTTCTGTAGCATGATTGTTATTATCACTTTCACAATTATGTAAATGTAAACTTCTTAGCATATTCAGCAACAGACAGAAAAAAAGCACTTGATTAAATATTGAAAAAAGATGGCAAGTTTAAATACAATGGTCTACACAACTTTTAATATTCAAGTTTAGCTTCAGTCTGTCCTTTGCAGCACTGAACCAATTTAATATAAAACTTTTAATTAAGGGTGTTCTCCAACTGGGTATTGTTGGCACAGAAATTTCTGTACAGCATGTACCTGTTGATCAGAATGATACCCATATCCACAGAGATAGTTATCAGAACAATAATGGAGAGGCCACAACAAGAGATAATGGGATAAAACGTCCCATAATTAAAAAAGAAGTTTCAATAGTTCCTCTATATTCAGGAAAAACAGGGGGAGCAGAACTATGCTAATAATTATTCCAGGAGGCTACAGGATATCTGGTATGGATGAGCTTTCTGAACTTGTCATGTTTTACTGTTCATGCTACTGCATATCTCATGTATTATCCAAACAATAAACTCATTTACCCTGCTACTCTATATAGAATAGCAGGCATCAAGCCTTCATAAAACAATTTTTTCCTATGGCTTTTTAATATTTTGTACTTCTTGGAGCATCCACTGGGATAGATTAAAAGGAAAGCTGGCACATCTAAATTTCATGAAAAGGACTGTCCTTTCCTGTGGATGTTGGTGCTGGGGAGAAGGTTACAGACTGCAAAACTGCTTAAAGAGATGTTGCAAATTCCTGCCAAGCAGCTAATGCTTCTATTCAGACACTGACCTAGGGCCTACCTGCAGGATCTGACATTGCTGTCTGCATACAGAAGCAACACTTACATATCTCAGTCATTTATTTTTTGCATCCTTTCTGTTCTCCCCATTTGCAGCACTTACTAATTCCAGTGATATTTCTTTCTTGGTCTCTTCTCTTTACCCTCGTCAGAGCAGCTGGATCTGCTAATAAAACCTATCCCTCCATCTGTCCCCACAATATTCCTCCCTTGTTGCATGCTTCAGGTTCTAGATATACATCAGAAACAGTAATAAATCCCTAATAAAGATATATCTCCAAGTAAAACCTGTCTCCTCACTAAGACAAGACATCCTTGAGCAGCTCCACTTCTCTGCTCTGGTATGTCCATCTGTATAGCCTCATCCACTTGTACAACCTGTGTTTAGGGCCTTATCCTGCAGTCAATTCTTACATGACAATTTTATCAATAAGATTAATGTCAGGCATTGTTTTCTGAAGGAGGTCAGTGCTGGAGACTGGATATTAAGGTAGATGGATTCCTGGTCCAATGCAATATGGCAATTTCTGTATCCTTAGACTCACAAAATGTCTAACATTTCAGCTGTATTGGTGGTTTACTGCAATGGTGCTCTGCCAGGATGAACTTATGGGAGCTGTTGTCTCATTGCCTCATTGCCTGTGACTGAAAATGCTGCAGTATACTACATAACTAACACTCTTTAATGTGCACTTAACAAGACAACTATGCTAGATCTGGTGCTTGTCTCATCAGCCATTGGTTACAGATATAAAGGGCACTACTAGGAAGTTCTCTCAAATTTCTTCTTTCTCTTTCCCTGCCCAAATTTACTCTATGGCTCTGAATGTTCAAAGAATAGGAAGTACATAGATCATACATAGACACGAGTGTTGTGGTACATTGACTGATCAGCTGCATAACCATTAGATGGCTTTGTGACTTTCTTTTCAGGTATAGAACTACTTCAGTATGCAGAATGATCAGTCTATTTATGTCTTTTTTTTTCAGCTTAAACATAACAATACATTTCTAACATACTAGAAAATAGTTATAGTCCAAGAAAAGCTCAGCAACATGCAATGTGTAAATACCTGAATCTCTTCCTTCCATTATTACTGAAAATTATTCCCTGGGAAAATTATTCCCAATACGAATACTTCCCAGTGCAGTATTGTTCTCACTGAGAACATGGATATCATATTTACAGGAATGCTGTGAGAGGTTCCTCCAGCAAGAATAAGGAAGAAGCACGGCAATTTTGCAGCTGAGATAATTCAGAATCACCTATGAAGCTGCACCTGCAGCATCCCCTTTACTGACAGAATATTAAGAACTGGTGCTTTTCATAGATTTTTTTTGGTAATCATTTCCTGGATAAAGGAAAATATTCACAGCACCAGCTGAACACAAAGCAAATGATCCTAGCTCTTCAATTCAAGCAGGTGAATTCCCTCCAATCTGTCTGCACAGACTACCAGAAACGATACATTACCTGGCTGGTGCTGAGACACATTAGGTGCTTAGCAGGTGGAAGATGGCATGTTGTTTTGCATGGTGCACTGGAATTGACCCCTCAAAGCCTGAAAATATTTGTTCTTTCATTTACAACCCTACCTAATAATGAAGTAGCAACTTGTGTTTAGTGTAGCACTTGCTACATCAATCATATTTTTGTGTGGTAGCAGCAGGCACTGGAGATGTGATCGCTGGGCCAGGCTGATGTGAAAGCAAAAGCTTAGGGATCTGGATCTACTGCATCTAATTGATGAAGATGATAATTTTCTCCTTTCCCCCCGCAACATTCCTTGGCTTTCCATCATGTTCTGTTTCCAGTCTTCTTCCTAGGGCAGAAGCCAGTGGGGTGATTTGGGATCTATGTTAACTACCCAGATGGAGAAGACTCAGTGTATTCTTGTATTGCGGAACAGAAATACCACCTTACTTGCTGATTTCATACATTCTTCTAGTATTTTTCTCTTGCTTGTAACAGCTTCTCATGTTTTTTACCCAACCCTTTAGGGCTGTTTGCATTCACTGTTATTCCTTCAGCTATAACCTCCAAGCTTGTGACTCCTGAAGAGTTTTTTCTCCCCCACTGTCACTTTCCATTCAATCTGCCCCCTCTTCCCTCTTTTTTGGAGCCTGTTTACTACTAGAGGCTTACTATCTGCAGAACATATGATTGATTTGGAGTCACAAGCATGTATGATGTTTTGCAGAGAAATATAAAAGACAGATTCCTGCCATGAGGAATTTATATTGTAAAAATTACTTTATTTACTTCCCTAATTCTCCTCGTTTTCTGTCAAGATCAACAACATTACCATGATCCCTTCTCCTCAGCTCTCCTAAGTAATCTCTTATTGTTCTTTTGCGCTGGTAAGAAGATTTTGTTTATGACTGACCTTCATAATTTGCTTTCAGTCTAACTAGGTAAAATCAACTTTCTCATCTCTGCCTTTCTGACTACTCACAAATATTTACTGAGCTGCTTCATCTTTTTTCTTTTCCCTGCATTTCAGCAAGATGTTCCAAAATCAGCTACTGTTACTCTCCCCTCTCATGATTCCTCTCACTTCACCCCTCTACTTCCACACCAAATTTGAGTCTCTCTGTATAATTTTTTAACCTCTCCTTGTGCTTGAGTATAAAGTTAAATTTATTTTTCTCTAGTATCCTCTATTCAACTCTTGCCATCTAGCAATGTTTTCTTTTTAGCCTTCTTTCCCTCCTTGTTCAGGCTTCTCACCTTCTAGTTTCCTTCCCTCGTATCAGATCAGTAACATGGTAATTGTTGTGCACCAGGTTTTCTGCTCTCTATCTGGAACCCTCTCCTCAATTCCATGAAGCTACAAATGAGATGGTCTATACCTCAACTCTAAGTCCTTCCTTCTCTAATCCTCTGCAAAGGTCAACAACTTACTGTTGCTACCAAATGAACGGTACCATACACATTTGTGGTTTAGTGGGGTTTTTTTGGAGCTGCTAAAGTTGCTATGGTTTCAAAACAGTTAGGATGCCTCTTGCTTTCAGTTTATAGAGTCTCAATCCTTGCTCTTTGTTTGGTGCAGTGCAAAGGTTGTGAAGTGCTTCGCAAAACAATGCAGTGTAACACAACTAACTATAAAAACAAGTGAAATACGAACAATAGAGAGTATACTTGCACTTGGGCAAAATACACTATGAAAGCTTTGTATTTAATGAGATTAGTCTTCAGCATAGTTGTGATGTCATAATAAAACACATAATTAAGTGACAGTGGAGCTGGAAAGAAAATTAAGTATCAGCATGTGCTGAATTACACCAAATGATGCAAAATCCTTGCAGGAGTCTGCCATAAACCAACCAGTCATGGCTTTTGTCAGATGTAATTGAATTTAATATATGAAGGCAGGGAAGGTATGGATGGAAGAAATGGTAAGTTATGGGATCAATTTTCATAGTTGCTTCACGAGAAAAAACAAACACCCAAACCAAGAAACAATCACAGTTTCTAAAACATGTAGACAATTCTTTGATTTAAAATATATTGCATCTAAAAAGAAGTAGACCCAATTTGGACCTCCTAGTGACTGGTAAAGATAAATTAAAATCTGGACATCAAGCTGGTGAGTGATGAGTGACCAGAGATCATGATTCTATTAGGTTCTTCAGGTTCCTCATGTCATAGAGAGGACTGAATATTTGTAGCTGTGGTTTAAAAAGGGAAATTATTGAAATATGAAAGAATTTGAACAAAATCTGACTAAGAGAGAAAAGCATATAGGAAAAATTAGATGAAAATCACCATTTGGTAGCAAACAAGTCTAATTAGAAAAAAAAGGATAGTTTTGACTAAAATCCTGCCTGTATTTAATAAAAGAATCAAAGAGAGATATAAGAAAAAAATTAAATATCTACCAAATAGGAAAAAACAAAAGGAAATAATAGGAAAAAAAAGAGCTTGTTTTATAAAGATTTGGTGTGATGAATGAAAATATTCAGGAAAAATTATGACAGGTCTAAGAGCAGTAATAATAGCATGCCTTTAAAGGTTTATTAGGAGTGAAGAAGAGCTCAGTACTGTTCTGTAAACAAGAAAGATGCTAATCTGACTTCAGTCCCAAGAAAAATAATTAAAAAGATGCTAGTGGATTCTGTTAAGAAACAGGCATATAAATAGCACTAGTAGATGTGGCTTTATGAAAAATAGGCTTAGCTGGACAAGTTTGACTATGGTCTTCAACGACAGTTACAAGTTTGTTGCACAAAGAAATTGTGATGACATGAACTCCTTAGACTTCCTTTTTAGAAAATCAGGCATATACCATAACAGTATAGTACATGTCAAATGGATTAAGAACTAGCTGACTGACTGTTTGACACTTGGGCGTAATTCTCTGAAAGGGGTATTTTTATCAGTCTCTGCATGGATCAAAAGTAGACATACAGGAATACAACCACTGCAATGCCTGAAGTAGTTTACATTTTTTTCTTGTAGCATTTAATATTTTCATCCGACAAGTAAATATATAATCACTACAGCAAAATGGCAAACTTTGGGAAGAATTGGGCAGTTATAAATAGCAACCTGACAGACCTGGTAAGCTGGGTCATAATCCATTTTAATATAGTACAAAATGTACAGTGACATACAAAGCGACAAGTCAAGAGGACATATCTCTAAATGGAGAACTTCCTCTTTCAAACTAAAAATGCTTCCAGGCACAACTGCATCCCAAAGAACCACTGGAATCAGAAACTTCATATGCAAGAGGACAAGAAAAACATTACTGCTCTGTTGAGACCACTGGTGAGAAAGGTACTGGAGCATCATATTAAGTTACAGTGACCAAAGAAAGATGTTCAGAAAAAGTTCTTGATGAACAGAAAAGGTGTGGGAAAAAAAGTTGCTAAAATTTTTATAGAAAATACACTCCTGTGACAGACTTAAAATCCTTGACTTTAATTAATCGGAAACAAACCCAAGCAAATTAGGCACAGGTTGATCAGAGAAGTCATGGCTGCCCCATGTCTGGAGATGTTCAAGGCCTGATTGGGTGGGGCTTTGAGCAACCTTTGAGCAATCTGATCCAGCAGAAGGTGTTGCTGCCCATGACAGGGTGTTTGAAATTGGATGATCTTTAAGGTCCCTTCCAACCCAAACCATTCTGTGATTCTGTGGTTCTATGTTTCCTCAAAGCAGGCAAAAGAAGCCAAATTCTAAGTATATAAAAACAAGAAATAAAACAGCTTCTGAGAAATTAAGGCTACTGAAAGATCCCAGGAAAACAATAGGTTTTTTCCATTGTTCTAAATTAAAATTCATTATTTGATGCCTTTCTGGAAGAAATATTAGAAACACATGGAAGAAATATTTCTGGAAGAAATATTAGACATATTATTATATGTCTAATTTGCTATGCTTATAAAGCGCTTCGAAAACTGATGAAACCTTGTACATCATTTCTTTTTCTCTAAACTTCTTCTGGAGCATCATTTATGGGATGAGGCAGACAGGACTGGGTGACCAGCCTGTTCCTAAATGTGCAGATACATCATCTGCTTAACTGCATGTATTGCTTCTTCTTATTCCTACTATAAAAGCTGTCTAAGAGCACAGTAGCTGATAAACACCTACCCCTCTTTGTGAATTTGTTCTCTCCACTATAGGCTACTGATAATTATCTGCTGCTTAGCTTTTCTTGCTATACTGCTTGATACCCATCCCTCCCCCACAATGTACTGTAAAGTTGAACGCATTGCAGGAGTTTATTGTTACAGCTTTGTGGGGAGAAAAGCAAGAACTGGATACTTGTTGAATATAAAAGCAAGCAGCAATATTTAAAACTTTGAGTAATTCCAAATGGCGGGGGAATGAATTTTAACTTGCAGCAGCAGCCAGGTGCCATTACAGGCTGCTAAAGTGGATCATAGGCTGAAGACATGCCTTTATGCTGCCTGGTGCATGTGTGTATATCTGGGAAGACAGATCCCTCTTTCCAGTTGCACACGTCTGCTCACTCTCTGTAGTGAAACCTGATACATTAGCTGTGGGGTTGGATTTCAGGGGACATCCCATGTTAGTGTGCGTAGGCTGATTCTAGAGACGTTTCAGGTTGGTCTGCCCCTCACAAGGAATGCCTTTACAGCTCTACAAAATGAGGTGTTTGCTGTACTGGGCAGGAGGATAAGAAGTGAAAATTCAAGAAGTTTGTTTCTGAGAAGGTGGAAGTTTAGACAAATGTCCATATACACTTCTTCTGAGATAGCCAATTACTATCAGTTATAACTTGGATTTTTTTGGTAACCTGCATATCTGTTTCTCTGAACTGGATCAGTTCATTTAACATAGACCAATATACCTTCCTGGCCTTATCACATCAGCACAGCCTTGCTTTAGCCTAATGGTTTTATCTTCTTATTTTTCTAATTAACTAGTCCAATAATCCCACCTTCAGCAAAAGATTAAATATGACATTTTAGAGAATAATTGTTATGATACTAATGGTGTGTGCAAAAATTCAGCGGGACATTAGTGGTTGAACCTTGCACGTTTATCTAAACTGAGAACCAATCACCTCACTGGTTGGTATGTCAGCCTGCAGAGAAAATGCCATATAGTGACTTTGTTACAATCTTAGCATGCTATTAGCATTAATATTTGATATAAATACCTTAATTAAACAAAGTAAAAAGAAATAAAAAAATACTTAGCCTTGTTTCTCTATTTGAAATTGAAATTTGCAGTAAAATTCTGAACAATCACTCCTCAAGGTGGTCACAACCTGCCTGAGAAAGACCAAGCTTCCTCACTCTGTAATTTATTAATAATTTAGTAATTTAGCAATTTAGCAGCTGCTAAAAAATGAATTGTAGAAAACCTCTATTTGGTACTTGAAGAGTTAATCAAACCTTAGCTGATCTGGGGGAGTTCTTCCCTGCAGGTCCTCAGAGAGAGTTGTAATTAATTTGATCTTCTCCAGTCATTAACTCAGATTCATAGTGAGCTCTCCACACACTGCTCTATTAATTCACTGGAGATCACTTCTCAGGATTCATTTAGTTAAGCAGCACTGCTGGATTACATTTTAAAACCCTTTAAACTGGTTGTAATTGATGTCTGTTTATAGAAGCTTTCTTTAATGGAGTCAACGTGAGATGAAAATCTACCATACTAGTCTAAGATAGTGCCATGCTGTTTAAAACATGTCTCCAGAGGAATCCAGTTAAATAAGAGACGCTGCAAAATAAAATAAATTCCTCATTAATCAACAGCCTACTCTTGGCATTTTTTAAATAGTTTTTAGTCCTCCTGGCTGCTGGTACCTTGGAAACAAGTCTGAAGTAGATCTTCACTGTGCAATAACATACACATTTGTTAGTTATTAAGACTTGATCCTGAACCCAGCCAACAAAGCTATTGTTGGCTTCAATGTAAAGTCAACAAGGGTGAATGTAAAGAGTAAAATTGTCTTCCATTAAAATCTCAATCTGGCAAGCACAATGACTGTACTTCTTATTTTCAGATAGCAATGTACTTGCAAGAAGCTCTTCCCAAAGTCCTGGAGCAACAAGACATCAGCACTCTGAAAACTGCATTCTGCTGTTGCTCTTCAGCAATTAAAGCATGGGTCAGATAATAATGTTACTGCCACTTAAATAGCCTGACTTCAATTTCTATTTTCTGCATAGCAGCATGGTGTCAGTAATGACATTCAAAACAGAAGGTCTGAATATAGTGCCGGATCAAAAATATACAACCTGGAGCCACCTTTGAAGCAATATAGGAGGAAGTGTGTTATTTATTATATTTCAGGGAGAAGACTGGAAATGCAACCAATCCTTTGCAAACCATTAACTTTATGCATTCTGTTTCCACACTTGCACTATCTCACACCTGGCTATCTCAAAGCAATGACAGAGAAGCTTGGGTCTATCTGTATCTATGTGGCTAGACATAACATGTGTAACACAATACAAAATACCTCAGGTAATGTTTTCTGAAGTAGCTCGTTGACCACAGAGTCCCTGTTTTTGGGAAACTAATTGGAGACCACATTCACTTGATCTTCTTTCTAAGCACTCAGAATTTTGGCGGAAATGAAAAACAATTTCAGGTGATTTATTTCTGAAAATGAAACTCAACCTCTCTTAGATTGCCATCCAGAACCCAAAAGCATCGCAAACTAATATACATCCAAGAAAATAAACCAGAGCTTTATGTTGGTCTCTGCAACCGCAGAAAAAAAAGATAAACTTATTATTAAATTATCTACTATTACATCTACTGTTATTGACTATTCATTTGTAACTTCTTTACAGGGCTACTGTGAAGCTAAATTAATAGCTTCAAAAACTTACAAGATCTTGAGTGGAAGATGTTATTTAAATGCAAAATCAAACCATTGCATGACACGGAGTAGAGATTCCTATCTTGCAACACCTTTTTCTAGAGTAATGTGTTTCAGGCATCCCTGCTTTGTGTACAAAATGCAATGAAAAAAGAGAGTTTTAGTAGGTTAGTTTAGTAATGACAGTCTTAATAACCACAGGGCCATATTCTCTTTTGTTTTACAGGCAGTAGTTTCGTGTTGTTCTGCAGGTGTAAAGGAAATGGACCTCAATGTGATAAATTTTTTCAGACTATTTTATCTGGAAAGTTTTATGTGTACAGAGGAAAGATTATATATAGCTTTAACACATGAATTGTGAAGGGATGGAAAATACTGGATACACTTTTTTTCTCAAACCCTAATTGCAGCAACATATTTACTCAGCATTCTTTAGGTCCACTCAATCACTCATACTTAAAGTATGGTTTGAGTGCATAGGGACAGTATGTGCTTTCACAACACGATGAGGCAAATTGCAACAATCATCTTTAATGTGATCTCATACCAGATGAGCTGAACAATACTAGAGGAAGCCAATGGCAAACTTAACTGTTTTCTGCCAAATAAAAGTGAGGTGGAAATGGAGGTCGGTGATTTTCTTGGTGATAGTGTTCCTCTTGTCAGAAGTGAAAAGGAACTGGAGTGCTGCTCACAGCAAATGCAGTGAGTAATTTTGTTAAGTATATATTATTCACCGTAGCTTATAATATACCCCACCCCCCACCCCCAACCCAGCAATGTTGTTTGATTCTCCAAGATGGGAAGGGTTCTACAAATAAGACACAAACAAGACGTTGCAAAATATAAGAAGAAAATGAATTGCACTTTTCTGTATTTACCTTTTTTATTTTGTGCGATAAGCAACTATACCATCCCAGCATCACAGAGCTCTTAGTAAGTTAATTCTGTTAACAGATGGGGGATGATGCATCCCGTCTTACTGACAAGGAAAGTGAAGCACAGCATATGACTGTGACTGGCTCAATGTTGCACAGTATGCAGCATTGATGATAGGGACTTGATTGTTATCCATCTTTTTCACCTACTAACATGAGACAAAAATTCTTCAAAAGGTGGTGCCTAAACAGTTGCTTAATGATGATTTCCTCTGCTTTTGTTGAATTTGGTGCAATTACCCACTGTGCTCTATTGACAACACTGGAGATGACATGACTTGAATCACCTCCATATTCACTGCATTGTGGCCTTACTGCCACCAGTGAACTTCTCTTCCATTGATGTGGAATTATTTTAAGGATGCAAAAATACCTTAAGTATCAAAACCACTTAGAACTCTGAAAAAACAGACAGTTTTAGTGTTACAAGGCAGCAGGGTCCAGGAGACAGGCAGGCAGATAATCGGAGCAGTTCCTCTGAACTTATTCCCTGTACTCAGTTCCCTTGTACGGTGAGACATGCAAATGTGGTTCCCACACTGAGTTATGCCATAGGACCAGGGCAAGGGGGCAAACTCCTGGGAAAACCAAGCCTCTGCCAGGAAGAAGATTTCAAGGTCAGTAAATGGCACATGGACCTTAGCCAACTTGCAGCAGGATTCCTGGGGAAGCACTGACACCTCCTGTTTATGAATTACACCGGGAGCTCCACTTTCACCTGGCCATTGATCAGCCGCCAGGGTCATTAACATTGTATGGCAGGCCTGCACCAAAGAACAGCCTAAGACTGAAGGCTTTCAAAACCTTTCAGGCCTTGGTAATCAATACATTACCATATTAATTTACCACATACATGCTTCCCTCAAAGGACTGCTAATGGAAGCATTCCAGATACAAACATCCATGTTAAGGATTTAAAGTCTAGTTCTCTGCACAGAAGAGTAGTATTTTTAGCATTACTTGAGTATGTGCATTTTGTGTCTACACTGGATGTTTGCACCTAAAATCTGAGAGCCCTGAATCATAGAATGCCTGGTCTGGAACCATAAAACACATTAGATTGCATCCCACTCATACTCTGTTGTTGTGTCTATACCTGTGCTTCTGCCAGATTGGGAGGGAGCAGTACAGTTTCTAATAGGAACTAGTGACTTTCACTCTAATGAAAAAAATACCACCTCATTTCACATGAATATCAGATCTGTGAATGCATTTGGATATAAACATTCTACATTAGATCTAACGGAGGTTTCCAGGGTGGGGGCAGGGAAGGACACAACACATTTCACGTATCTGGATGTAAATATTATGCACTATTCTTGCTGTACAAGTACAGGTGAAGACCAACTGGTGCTGGCAAATGTGGTCCTATTGGTTGTGACACTTGCTCTGAGGCCTCATGCCCAGAGCAATGAATGGGAGGAAAACTTATTTTTGCCTGCTTCATCTTGTCAGAAGAGGAACCTTTCCCAAATCATCTTCCTGAAGAGCCAATTCAGTGAGGTAAAATTCTAAATTTAAGGGATATTTCTTGGGAGATTTAAAATGCTGATGGTTGCATGAAGGCTGGGAGTGAAGAGGAGTGAAATCAGGTTTGAGACACAATGCAAGCTCCAGTTATAACTACAGAGATGCCATCACATAACTGAAATAAGTGCAACCTGGCTTTGGCTTTTATTTGAGAGAACAAGAGGAGTTACAGACTGCAGATCAGTTTTCCTTTTCAGCAGATGTAATGCAGTGTTATACTGAAGTAAATATTTCTGAAGTTTCAAATGTGAAAAGCAGTGCCACTTGCTGCCCACAAGCTGTAGAGTTCAGTGTGCAATAACAAATAGTTCTGTCTTCATCAATCCATACTGTTCTCAACAATTCTACTCAAAGCTGCTCCTGGGTGATCATCAGAGTTTGATAAAGTGATTACTAGATAATGCTATCAATTAGCTATCACAGTTAAACAACTTACATGAGTCTTGGAGCACTTTACATGAGGAAGGAGTTTCTCTTTCAGATCGCATAATAAAAATATATTAAACAAAATGAGTTTCGAACAGCATGCTGGAATTAAGTCAAAAAGAATTAAATTTGCATTTTCTGAGGAGCTACAAATACTACAAACTACTTTCCTATGAATAATACAGTTACTTTAAGTAGCAGACCTGTTTTCCTACTCTCTTTCTTTGGTATGTTTTTTCACTCTGCTTGTGAAATCTGTAGCAAGGTTGTTAGACCTGTCCCTGTGGCTTTCTGCACACCTGGGCTACTTTATGACATAGCAGATTTCCTCTTCTCTACCCAAAGTACAGACACACAAATCAACAAGAAAGCAATTTGCAGCAATTCATTATTTTTACATCCAAAATGTCAAAAGCTGTTAAACATAATTTGAGCTTAGAACCTCCATGTAATCTGGAGGTTGAGATGAAAGATTTAACAATCAGTCAGAGTGCCACTGATTCAGATTATATGGGAAATCAGTGCAACCTGTGATGTAAAATATTTCCAGCAGCAGAAATGACCCCCAAATAAATTGATAGTGGTGTTTATTATGTACAATTCATAAATAGAAGGCAAAAAAATTACTGTACTACAAACATGATTATCTTGAAGACAGGAAGGACTTGGAATAAAGTCAGACAACAGAAATCCTAGGTCATCAAGGAAGTCATAAATATAAATATTTGATGGCAACTGTCGTCTTGATGCCATTCACAGACAGGCCATTTAAGATCTTTTGGTACAACTTCTTCTGGATAAAATCTTCTAGCAGGAGACAAGCTTGCTCTTGCCTTCTCCTTCCTGCTGAATTTAGTAATTTTTGGTTCTCTCATGCTTGTTTCGAGTTTAAGTAACTCCTCTTTCACCTCCAGATCTCTGTAACTGTGACTCAGATCATGTGCACCTGTCATTCTGTGTCACTCTATGTCTCTTTCAAGCCCTCCTCTGACTTCTGTTCCTTAATTTCCCACATTCTGTCCCCTACATATCAACTGTTGTTCAAGCCCTGATTACCTGCTCTTCATCCCAGTCCATTTCCCAGACCCATGCTCTTCATCCCAGTCCGTTCCCCAGACCCATGCTCTTGGACACAAACATCAACTTATTCCTGAAACAACAATGTATTATTTCTGAACAATCAACCAGTACCATACACCCAAGCTATTACTCCTCTCTGCCTTCCATGCAGTATGTCCTACAGGGCATGGACTCCCTTTATACTTATGTCTTGTACAGCCCCAAGCACACTGTAAGCATTTAATTAATAAAATAAATAACAAGAGACATGCAGCTCTGCTGGAGACAAGAGGGAGCATTGAAGAAGCCAGATTCAGCTTATTGTTACTTGTATTGTGGGGCTTCAGCTCACAAAACAACCAAGAATGACAACTGGGGTGGAGAGGAAGAAAGAGAAAACTTTTAATATTGACCTTGCAAAGATTCTGGCATGCCTTTAATTCAACACCTAAAATAACCCTTCTGAGAATAAAGGTACTACCACCATGTGCACAACAGGTGTTTTGATACTCACCTGAGCAGCACAACTTCCACATGCACGAGATAAAATTTTAGGTATTAGAGTACTGTTTTAGAGACTTCAAGAACAGAGAAATTTATCATGCCCCTGTTTATTGAGTGGTTAATTACCATGGCTTTTATCAAAATGCATCTTTTCACCATGTACTTTCAGCTTGTTCTGTCCGTTGGACTGATTTAGTTGGTATTTTACTGTAAGCAGAAAAGCTTTCCTCATCTAGGCATTTCTAGGCTGTTGTTAATTTTCTCTTTTTAAAGCTAGACATCAGACTTCTAAAATTCCCTGATGTAAAGCAAACTTTTCCAGCCCTCCAGCCATTTTTCAACCTTTTTCCTATATCTGTGCCAATGCAACTGTTTCTGATGGATGTCTATCAAAAATGTGCAACTGTTTTTCTGAGGATCCTAGTAGTGCTATGAACAGTGATACAAACCCTCTTCTCTTGTCTGCACATAGAAATAGCTCTATTCACCAGTTTTAAGGTAGTTAAAATATTTTACTTTGATTCAGTGGTTTCCAATAAGCTTTTGCATCTCATTTCACCATTCATAAGCTCAGCCCTGATCTCGGTCAGTATTAATTACTTAAATGATAATATTGCGTGGTGCAAAATTAAATGCCTCAGCAGAGATGCATGACTGTGTTTTTGTTCTTGCTTTTGCATGTGCACTTTACTTCCATATCTTTGCTTTACTGTTATAGCACTAATACGCATTATCTATCTCGTCTTTGTGCAGACACGGGAAGACAACCTTTACTGTGCTGACAGCAAGTCAACTCAGTACTCCCTGAGCAGGTACAACCTGGATTAGGGAGGTGACATAATGTGCAGAGCCTTGTGTTCACTAAGGCATCACAGAGTAGCAGCCATTACATCTTTGTGGTCTCATTGAAGACAATGCATCTTTTCCTATTGAAATACTCTCTCTGTTGACTGAAGTTCATCAAAATACCAGAGATATATCTTCCACAAAGAAATCGAACCTGTTCAGAAAAATTTCATTCCCATGCTTTAGTTGCTAGCTTTCTATTATGTCATCCATGATTCCAACTTGATGGATAAATAGGATAGTACAATAGCAGCCCCAGGCTCTGAAGCTGTTCCAAACACATAGATTATTATGTTTTAGAACCCAAACATTTTTTTTTAGAAAATCCCAAACAAAAAAACCCCCAACCAACTAGTTCTATTTGTTCACCTCTGCATCTTCTTTCCTACAAAGTTACCATGAATGCAAAAAAGAGGTATGGGAGTTAATCAAAAAGTCCTTGTTTGGGTCCATTTTGTAACCTTTCCCACTGAGTGAAATGGCTGAGCTTTTTTTATTATTATTTACACATTACCACAGGTGAACCTGATGCTTTACAGAGAACAAGACCCTGCCCTGAGGTGCTTACAATCTAAATTAGATGTACACAGTGAAAGATGACAACAAACCGCAAAAAGGGGTGTGGATTAAGAGCGTTAAAACAGAGGGAGAACAGTGTATGCCACCTCACATAAGAATTAATGTGTCTGTTTTCTTCAATTATTTAATTTGTATTTCAGATTATTATATAAAACAAATACACTTAAAGAGCAGGAATTTTTAGAGGAGATGTTTGAAAAAAGATAGGGAAAACCCTTACTTATTGAGGCCTAATGTGATAATGGAAGTTTTCCTGCCTGTCTTCTGTTCTGTGCCAGGTCCTACCAACTGAATGTGATGGGAATAGAGCTAATAAAGGGAATCCACAATGACTTGTCTACAGAAAGGTTTTATCACTCACTGACAACAATACAGCATGTGGAAGGCCTGTTTAGTTTGTATTGTCTCATAAATAGATGGAATTATTTTGGAAATCATTTATACTTTGGGAAAAATAGCAGCATTTCAGAGTCAGAAATCTGCTATTTTTGCATATGAAATTAAAACTAGAAGGAAAAAAAAACACATGAAAAGGTGGGATCCTCAAAATACTGCACTTTAATAGTTTTGTAATTTCTTTGCCATGGCAAGAAATCTCTCTTACTAAGTGTTCTCACAATGTCCTTATTGCTGAGTAGAATCCAGGGATTCTACTCAAATCATAAATCATAACAACAGGGAAGAAACCCACAAAGGAATACCTTAAAAATCCATCTGACGTATAATGTGCAAAGGAATATATTTATATTGGTATAAATTTCCCTCTCTAAGGTGTGGCATGGGGCCTGGGTCCCTCCGAACATTCATATATGAAGCAAATTGTGTATGAATGGGAGTCAGGGAAAAGGATTCAAAGTCTTTGTTTCACAAAAGTGTAAGATTTACCATATGGTGTCAGACCTATTTAACATGGTATGCAGCCTCCAACCATAGCTGTTGATGGACTTGTATGCTGTTTAAGGGCACTGTTAGAGAGATTTTTCCCTTGGTGCATCATCCCAGGATCCAAAAAGCAACAGTCAGGAGACTTCCTCAGCCTGAAGTCACATCTAAACCACTGAATTTAATTACCAGGAAAAACCACTGAGCTAATCCTTCATTAATTTATCTAGTCTCATTTTGAACTCATCTATACTTTTTGCTTCCACAGCTCCCTGTGGCTACAAGTGCAACAATTAAATTACACACTGTGAGGAAAAGTATGCCCTTTTTCTTGTTTTGAAGCTATTCTCTGGGTATTTCAATGGGTAGCTCATGTTGAATAACTCTTCCTTATTCAGTTGTCCTATGTATCTAATGACTCACAAGCCTCTGTACCCTATTCTTGCTTTTCTAAGTGAAGATGATGGATCTATTTAGTTTGCCCTTGTCTAAAGCCAGGCATTCACTTATCAACATCTTGGTTACCCTTTTCTGTGTCTTCTAGTTCTATCATGGCCTGTGGCTGGGCACAATACCAAAACTAGGTAAGACACCCAACATCTAAAAAGTAGCATCATGATGATTTCTGTTACTGCTNTACCCAACACATGGGCAAACTCTGTATCTAAAAAGTAGTATCATGATGATTTCTGTTACTGCTCCCTCTGTTTCAACATGGACCAGTCAACACAGGTTGATGAAAGGCAGGTCTTGCCTAACAGACCTGATTGTCTTCTATGGTAAAACGACTTGACTACTGGATGAGGGAAAGGCCGTGGATGTGGTCTNCAAAGGTGATTCACATCATGACACCAGACACAGTACCAGAACTAAGCAAAAACTGTCTTTAGGTTCTAAAAATGCTGTCTTAATCTGATGAGATGAATCTTCGTCACACATGTGAGATGGGGAATTCAGAGTTCTACACAAGAATTAATTTTTCTCCAAAGCTTACTTTTACTAGATTATGGTTTTTTTCATTTTTACTAAGTATATGTAGTTCTTTATCCTGAAAACTCATTGTTAGCAATGAGAATTCTTAAGAAGTAAAGAATTTTGCAAAATAGGTGACTATGGGAGTAACAAACTTAGAGTTTTTAAACTGAAAATTACATCCACTTTACAATTAGATCATACTTCCTGAGAATTTTCTCAATTTTAAAACTTGAATTAAAAAGAATCAAACACACACTTTTTTGAGAACAAAGTTTTAAGAACACTTTAGCAAGACCACACACATTCAATTATTTTGATCTTCAGTCAAAAGTCAATACTTGCAGCACTTTAATCATTTTTGATTCTCTTCCTTGATATCCCTTCAATTTATAGGTGCCTTTTTAAATAAAGATACTGTAAGATGTAGTGGAGTCAGTTTTAACAAAGAAATGCGCAGTCATTAGCAATCCACTCAAGGAAAAATAAATGTTAAAGATGAAATATACTTTTGAATGAAGTGTAACTATTATTATTTAGAAATCAGCTTTTCCCCTTTCCTGAAAACCAAATAAGTCTTTGATTAGAATTGCATTCACTGGACTTTTTGAGACCTTCATATGAATGTGAGATTAGACCTTTGTTCATGTTTATGTGACTGGCTGTATTTTAATTTCAGAGAGCTCGTTAGTGTTAACGGGGGATTGATGGAAACTTCACAGTGCTCAGTGTCAGAGGGAACAGGGCAAAAATACACATGATCAGCAGATACATAAGTTTGATCAGATCTGAATTACTCTAAAACTCTGCTGAAGAGTCAAACAAATCCTAGTTGTAATAAGCTTTAGGATTCTGTAACATTTCCTGCATTACTTACAGGCTGGCTAGTGATCAAATCATATTTGGGAAATTAAAAACATGTAAGCAGTCAAGTAAATTAGTATGTCCTACTTGTGCATCTTTTACCATTCGTTCTCTGCTGAGATATATCTTGTTTCTGCAATGTGTGAAACTGTTAAGTTGTTTGTCTCAAAGGAGACACGTTGGACAAAGTTAAGTCACAGTAACTGCTGTGAAACAGCAGATGAGTGACGTAAGCAGGAGACAAAAATTCAGTATCAGCAAACAAATGCAAACAAACAACTCTACACTGTCTTCCAAAGAGACGCTGATGGAAAGCCAAGCCTTAGGAAAGATGTGTGAAGAGTGCTCATTGCCCACCAAGTAGAAGGGCTCAGCATACAGGACCAAATACAACAATCTCCAATTCCTGGAAAAATCAAATCATGGTGATAAAATTACTTCAACCACATCACTGATTATGGGATAACTACTGTATAGGATTTCCAAGCACTCTAGAAAGACTTTCATATTTTACTTTCATACTCCTCCCTGATCCTTACTTGGAACAGAAAAATCACAGAGTCACAGAATCAGCAGGTTGGAAAAGACCCATTGGATCATAGAGCCCAATCATTCCTATCAGTCACTAAACCATGTCCCTCAGCACCTCACCCACCTGTCCTTTGAACACCTCCAGAGTAGGTGACTCAACCACCTCCCTGGGCAGCCTGTTCCAGTGCCCAATGACCCTGTTCTTTAAAAAATCTTTTTCCTGTTGTCAAGACTGAACCTTCCCTGGTGGAGCTTGAGGTCATTCCCTCTCGCCCTGCACCCTGTCACTTGGGAGAAGAGGCCAGCACCCTCCTCTCCACAGCCTCCCCAATGGAAGAAGAACCAGCGGTTCCAGATTGTAGCATAGAATTTGGACCTGATGTTATGCTCTCAACTTAGTTCCTAGTATATCTATGACCACAGATACATTAGATGTACTTGCCATTTGAGGCATTTAGTCTGATCACCTAAAATTGAGGTGTTTGAAGCTTGTGGATTTCATTTCACCACCCTTATTTTCCTATGTCTAGAGAGGTCTGAGAGTTTTGGGAGGAAAACCTTTTGCATGAAAGGTATGGCTGCTTTTGTACTCAGTAAAAATACATATAAAACATATGTTGACATCTGAGGCCAAATTCACTCCTCTAAATCTGTGCACCCCAATTCATCTTACATGCCATTGGTAGCCAGTGGAAAATTACAGGCACTTCTTCCAAATGACTCACACCTCAGTCAGCTTATTCAGTTTCTGCAGGAGCCTCTCTGTGTGCATTAACTCCAGATGACACATAAAAGGGATCACATTCCCGAGATACATGCCTCAGATAAAATCTGGTGGGGATAACTGAAGCATTTGTATCCAGCAAACTGATGTGGAACTTTCAGCTTTCTATCAACAGACAGTGCAAGTCTACTAGACTTTTTAGCCCAGGGAATGGCTGCAGCAACATCACCTTTGAGATTATGAGCCTTTCTGGAAGAGCCATCTCCAGGTATCCTGAGTTGAGGTTTTACTAGAGACTAAATGTGATGTTTACCTCCAGTTTCTGTTCTGGCACTTCCCTGTTCTTCTCAGTGCTCCTAGTGATGGAGAAAACCACCTCAAGGAGTCTGTCCTGCACCTCAGCCAGAAATTCCCTCTAACAGGAGGCAGAAAGCTGAATTTTAAATGTGGCACTAGGAAATGAGTCTAAAATGTCTAAGCATATATCTACCTACTGAGATATTGCTAAGCCACTCAGTCTTCCTGGAAAAGACTTATTTCTTTGAAGGTGGACTACTCTGATCTTAAAATGGACATGTCTATATTACTTCCTTCAAAACTGCGTATCCTTTCTGAGGGGCATAAATTTCATTTTTATGAGTACGACAATGCAAAGCAATTTTAAATGCCCAGAGGAGAAAACTAGGAAGGACGAATGAAAAGGAATTGAATGATTCATTAGACTCTGAAGAAGATTTGATGAGGAATTTTGTAATTCTGGAGTTTCAATTTAGTTGTGTCTCTATTACTCTCTCCCCTTCTTAACCTTCATGGAGCTTCATAAAAATATAATTTTTAAGAGCTCCTTATCTTGCACCACATAGTAAGAAACTGTTTATTCTGTTTGGACAGTACATTTGGGTTCTGAGGTTGGTGATTTATCAGTCCTCTCAGGTACTAACTATACCTGTATATCTGGAATGTCCTTATATCTTTTTTTTTCAGTAAAAATTGTGCCTTTGACATAAATTTCTTACTATTTTTGAACATTATAGCATTTTCTATAGGTAGGAGATGAGTGCTCTGACCTCTCAGCTTATTTGCTCAGGCATTGGCTAAAATCTCTCCTCACTTACATCACCCTGAAGCACGGGAGTGCTGTTGAAATCAGTGGAGCTGTGTTAGATTTACATCGATTTGTGAGCACAGTCTCGCTGGTGTCTGTATCTAAGTATTCTGGAGGATATTGTTAGGGTTTGGACCAAACTATGAACTTCATTATACAATAATTAATCTATATTTTAGAGCTCTGAGATTTTCCTTCCCTGACTCTGCTTACTAGACTCTCAGTTGTTACCAAAAAACCACAACACTCCATTAATTTATTTAAGGTTCTAGCCTCCTAATTACAAACCCGATTTAATTCCTATTTGTTTCAATAGGCTTTGATTCAGTCTTACAGCACTCCTCTAAGCTATCTTGCCTTTACTTCTACTTCAAAGATTTGGTTGATTCTTGTGTTCACTGTCCTAGGACAAGGGTCGCTTGCAAACCAACTACTCAAACAAAAGTAGCCAAATGATAAAAGAGACTTAATTAACTCTTGTACAAAGAAACAGGAAATAAATTAAGTATCTTATTTTCATGTTTGGAAACTGAACAGTTGAGTAGAACAACAGCTACCCCACACTCTGCCACTACCAACCTCAAAAACAGCCAGCCTATGGCCAGTCATAACCCAGAGTCCTTGCTTCCTCCAGGAGCAGCAGTGCAGTGCAACATGCAAGAAGTCTGCATTTTGCTTTTAGAAAAATGCAGTGTTCATGAAAGGACTCGTATTTCCACCCTTCAGAACCAAAGCTGGCTAAAGTGGTAACATGGAGAGCTCCAGTGTTCAGGTGGTAAACTGCTGGTCTAGTATAAGCAAAATTTATTTCAGAGGATAGTTCAGTCTTCTGAATATACCACCAAAGGCTTCTTGAATAATGTGACTGTTGCCAACACTGGATTCAGGCAAGTAAATTATGTGGGTGAAAGTACAAAACTCACCCCACATGTGCAGAGTTAGGCATATAGGCAGTGCCTTCAAACTTTCTCTAAGGTACTTATTTTATACAACCTTCCTACAACAAACATAGGAACACAATCTCTTTTTAGCTTTCGGCTTAGGCAGTCAGCCAAGACTCTGCCCCTTTTCTAAATCTGTATATTTGTGTTTAAAAACCAGCCTTGCAAAATGTTCAGGGCCATGGCTTCTACCATGGAAGTACAAATATCTTTGCTTAGGGTCTGTTTAAAAACTGCTCATGAATTCAGATGCCTGAAGATTTATTTAAAACCCAAGCATTAGTCACATTTGAGAATTATATCCACTACTATTATCATCCTGCAATTCTCTGTTAGAATTGGGATGTTGTGTTCCTTTTTCAGTATAAATTTTAATGAGTTTCTAATCTAACCAGTTTTTTTCAGTGTAAGCTATAGTATATAAATATATTTGTATTTGAGGAGGCTTACGCACCTGCCTCTAACTCCTAGGACTACTAAAAATCCCAAACACACCCTTGTCCTAGACTTGAATTTCTTGTCATCTCTGTTTAATTTACAAGCTTCTGTACTTAAGCTCAAGTATGCCAGTGTCATTATGTTCATTGTCCTTCTGGAAAAAAAGCTTATTTCAGAGAAGATATTTCACTGCAACAGTGTAATTCCTTTGGTCAAAAACCAGAATGCAGTGAAGGGACCACTCACCCTCATCTTCCAAGACATGCTCAACTTGAAATAAAAGTAACAATAATTTCACAACTCTACCTGTTAGGGAAATGTAGAACTTACACAATTATTTTATTCAGATCGGTAACCTAAAAAGACAAGATGCACAGATTTGGGTGAGGAGGAAGAAAACAACTAAAACATTCCCTGTGACTAGGGAGGTCAGAGTTCTATTTTCCAGATGAAAAAATGCTAGTCTTTTCTTTTAATGCACTGAACACCAACTTGTGCTCGCTACAGACTAACCCCTACTATTTATACATTAAACATCTATCTGGATACTGCATAAACAGAAGTGGTGTTTCTAACATCTGTTGTTGCTGGAATACTCATGTTGCTGTACAATGATTATGTTGGGACCCTTTTACAAAATGAAAACAGGATTCATTTGCAATTATTCATTACAGTAAGGCCTGCTTTCCTCCTGTGATTGTTATTTAAGATGAAATAGCTCTCTCATTTTCACTGTCTAAAACAGGCTTATCAGTGAGCCTTTTGCTTACATATAAATTTTCCTCTGGGTCAATTCAACTTAATTTTAAGAGGTTGCATTGCATTATATTATAAATTAATTACATCAACTGCCTGGAGTTTAATGCACTTGAATGCATAGTTAATGCACTGCTGCGGTTCTTATTGAGAAATTACTTCTCATACTGTTATTTCAGACTCATGCTGGTTAGGATTACTCCTCTGTCTCATTCCATTGACATGATCCCATAACAGGATGAACATATTTTACACTAAACATTTAAACAATAAAAGAAGAGAGAGAGAGAGACTGTGAGAATATTAATGAGTAGGGGAACTTCAACAGGGCAGAAATGAGATGAAAGCAATGTTGCTATTAAGAAATGTTTTTACTCCTGCCTGTCTATCACAAGCCCAAATCTTTAGATAAGGGTTTTTCAGGATGATACAAGATGTTATCAAACACAGTTGTACAATATTTAGTCTCAAGGGCTGACTTAAAAGAAATGGCATCAACTATAAAACAAAACAGCACACTACCACCAAAGAAAAGCAGAAGGCAAACACAGCAAAAGGTTCAAGTTCGATGCACAGTTATTATCACAGCTTTGCTCTTCCATAGAGCTGATTTTTATCTGGACTGGATATCAGCAAAAAGTATACTTTATGTCTATACCTGTTTGTGTGTGTGCGTGTGCATTTCCTCTGGAAAAGGGGAATGTGAAAGTGTATGAGGGGGAGAGAGAGTATAAAATCAAATGCAGGCTGCCAAGATGGAAATGATATTTGTTTTCTATCACACCAGAGATGCACCATTCCAGCTTTTGTCCTTCAAAGCTGCAAGAGGCCACACTTTAATGCCTGCAGGTTGACCATGCATTGTTATTATACAGTCTTCATGTTCACATCATGTGTCATCTGACCAAAGGAGAGTCTACAAAGTGAAAGCCTCATGCAAAATTTATGCTTATATGGCTGTTTCAGTCAGTGGAAAAATCAATACTGCAGGCTTGATGCACAGAAATGACTGAGTGCTCTCTGACTGACACTAAAAGCACTGGGAGATTGAGGGGCTGCATTTGCCGTTCAAGGAATTGAGTGTATTAGAGCTCTTATAATAGTCTGCTCACCTTATATTAGCCTTTCCTTGGGATTATTTTTTGATAACAATTATGATTGTGGGGTTTAAGGCAATTACACTATTACAAAGAAAAGCTGCTTTTTATGTCCTGTAAAGCTGTCATATATTTCACACCACAACTGCCTTCCAATTATTTTGCTACAATGCACTTTGGAAGCAAAATGTCCTAACTGATATATATTAGTCCTTTATGTTTTATAAATAAAATTCAAAGCTGTAATATAATCCTTCAAAAGAAGCTTCTCAGTTTCCTAGATGTTATTTTAAAAAGAGTAAAATGCAGTGTATGTTGTAAGTCTTAAAAAAGACATACACTGTCTCTGGTTTTGTATGGGAGAGCAACACAAGCCAGGGATGTTGCACAGATTGTGCAAGCTGTTATGGCTCAAAATGCTAATACCACCCATTAAATGCGGACAGATGTGGTCCACAAAGATGGAGTTCAACAACAACAAAAAAAAGTGGATGTGAGAGAGAAATAAAATGCCAACTAAACAAAATGTAACCCCTCAAAGGTTTCTTGGAAAAAATGTTGCAAGATGTAGTTTAATGTTAGAATGAACGTCCTTCAGAATTTTTTAAAGACTCAATGAGTACTCCTTTGTTAAATGTAGAAGAGGGTGTTAGAAAATGGATGAGGAAAACTAATGATTGAAATAGAATCCAAACTCTGATAATCTACTTCAAGAAAATTACATATATTCCTTTCCTCAAAAAATACCTTTGGTCAGAATAGGAATGCATTTGCCCTGCATTTTTGTCACTGTATATACACAGAAATATTTTATTAGATGGTATTACAAGATTTTCATCAATGTCTTCTACTTTTATTATAACTCATAGGTAATGACTAAAATAATTAATACAGATTATAAGAAAGGCTTAAGAAATGCATGGCTAGTTTGTTTAAAATTCACTGAATTCCATAGCAGTTGTCATATTACAAAATATAGTTCACCCCCATATTCAGTTATGTACCTACAGAGCTGTGCCTTGCACTTTTAAGACATTTATCAATTCTGGTTAATTAGAACAGGTCAAGTACATGGCTTTATTTTGAATTCAAACCATGAAACATGAGGCAAGTAAAAATATAAACACTTCTATCCATAAACCAAAAAATAATTGATGAAAATGCAACACACAAACTACCTTACAGAACTTTGTTGTTTGTATACTATAGAAATACTATGAATATTACCTAGTCAAATTAAAAAATGCTACCTCTGCAGCTCCTGCAGCAGAGCCACAGCCACCTGGATGCAGCTGAATACAATATACATCCCCAGAAAAGTTTCACAAATCAGTTGTGTCTAATAGTTAAATAGTGCCCCATGGAACATTCATCCAAGCATCCTGACTACACTATTTTAACCCTCTTCTAAAACAAAAATTTCTCTTAACAGTGTTTGTGAATTTAGACAAAATTTGTCAACAAATTTCCCTGGTTTTATGAGTGTGGAGTGAGGCCGTATGACCATTTTGAACTCGGGATCACCAAGAAATAGCTGCTATCCATAGATGCTGGACTGCGACAGCTATAAACCAGCTCTGAAGACCCATTCAATAGGCTTCACGAGGCATTGCTTCCAAGAGGTGAGAGCATCTGCTTGCAATGAAGTCATCAAAAATGTTGGAGTGGTCAACCTTCCTCAGATCAAGGTGCCCCATTCTGTTTCCATGTTATGCTGATCCTCTGCCTGAAATAAGCAGAAAATCTGCCTGTGGAATGACTGCACCCATTTGGGCCCTTCTGGGGCATATAGGGGACCACCACAGGGACTGGGCTGCTCATGCAACTGCACAAAACCTATGTGGATAGTGGGAAAGAGTTTCAGTGAATTCTTGGAGAAAGGCTGAATTTTCATCCACTTGTTGTAAGGAGCAGGAATGTAGAGGGAAGGCATTCACTGACTCAGAGGGTAGATGGCTGATTGATATCTGATAGGAACTAGTCAATGTAAAGTCACATTGTAGCTTTATGTAAGATGTCTGTCAAGCCCTGTCTATGGTGCCTCTGAACAAGTGCTGAGACTCCCTTTTCCCTGCTGACTGGAAACAAAAGCAACAGTGGGTATACAAACATTGGAAATACACCTTAGACTATGGGTGCTGTCACACAAATCCCTAGTTCATTTGTTTTTTCCACCACCATGGGGAGAGGTTATAAACACATCTTGCAGGACAGAGGGGTATGTGGGGTGATGCATGTTTCTGCCTACAGAAGTTGTAACCAACAGCACAAAACTCCTCAAAGGGTTTGAGGGTCTCTTCTGGTAAACTGGATCTCTGTGTTTTAAATCTCTTTGTCAATTTTTTCTTTTGTTTTCTTCTGTATACCGACACACCTCTCCAGCAGACCATTCAAAAGAACAAATGAAAATAAGAGAAAAGATCACAAAAATTTTCCATGATAAAATATACTGATTCTTTTGGTACCTCTTTTCTCTTAGCCTAAATTATTATCAGTATGAATAGGTAATCTTTAATAGAAATAAGAAAGTACAACAGCAGCGAAAACAGACAGTTTCTAGTGCTGTGTGTAGGCACGTGAGGACTGATAAAGAAAACTGATTTCAGGGTCACAGATACCCATTGCTAGAAGGAACCAACACCATCCTATTTACAAACTGATGTATTGATCTTTATCACGCCTCATCAGGCTTGCCAAATCAAAGAATAAACCGTGTAACAGATCAGTTTCATAAGCTGAAGTTGTCCCACTGTCAGATAAATGCTAAGCAACAGATAAATGCTGACCAACAGCTCCATTCTCAACCTCTTCCTACAGCAACTACTTCTCTGGCTGCAGTGGGTTCCTCAGCAACTTAGAAGGTTTGGCTTAAGGAAAATAACAAAACCAAACTGGCAAAAAGTCCCCCTGTAGGGAGTGTAGACTTCTGGCTCCGAGGTAGTTGAGGAGAAGACACAATTTGTTGTTTCTACATTGCGGTTGTTTTTAGTTTTGTGCCATGTTGAGAAACCATGCATTATGAAAGAAATAGCTATGATTGTCACTGCCCAAACCAAGAAGTCCTCTCTCTCCTAGTTTTTCTCTCCCCAAAACAACTTAACACAAATGCCACCTTAAAGCCCTATTAGAAGCAATGTTTTAACATCCAGACACTGAAAAGTAAGAGCAACTAAGGTGAAGGTTGCTTGCTGAGAAATAACATATTCAATACTATACAAGATACATGGCTTTTGCTTCAAGAATCTAACAGATTAATGAGAAAGTATCTTTCACTCATAGACATGGAAGAACTGTATTGAAGTACCCACAAATCTATTCCAATATCCCCAAAATTATAAAGCTTTACTATCAAACTTTGGCAAGGTAGATGGTAAAATGAGAATTTAGCTTAACACATATCAGATTGCTTTTCATTGTGTGCTGCTCTCATTCAGCCTGTCAGATCATAGCTGGAACTGGTAGCTGCTCAAGACAAAAAGAATTGTATTAATATGCAGTTGTGAAGTTCCTAGCATGTGAGATCTTTGATCAGTGTCTCTAAGTGCTACTGGAATACAAGTAAACCCTAACCCTATCAGCTCTACTTAAACAGCTAAAAGTTACTTAATGTGAAAGGCGCTATGAAAATACAAAAGAAATAACAAAGCCTTTAAACTGTGAAAAGGCAAAACTATAGCAGGAAGAAAGGATAGGAGGAAAACAGGAAATTGCAATATGGTTTACTTCAACCTGTTAAATGAAAATCCTGACAAATTCTTGAAAAAATTTAATCCATATACATGCATACACACATAGAAAAATGTAAAGATAGTGGAGGTTAATCTGCATCCCTGCCACTATGAATAATCATTGCCAATATGTCTCTAGAATAGATATGAGTGAGTAGGTACTTACAACAAAGGCAAAAATGCACACATGACAGCTAAGCCAGAAGAAGATACTTGATACTTTTCAGAGGGGTACTTTTAGGCTACATCAGCAGATTGGCAAAAGGAAGGGAGGGAATGTGAGTAAACTTTTAAGAAATTAACAGAACCTTAATGACATGGAAGACAAACACTGACAACAGATTGGCATCAGTGCAAGGCTTCCCAAGAGATTAGACTGAAAAGTTGTGATCCTAATGACTGAGCTTGGAAAGGATGCAGAGCTTTAACAGGATTTATTAGGCAAGGGATAGGGAAAAAAAATCAAAATAAGAAAGATTTTAAAAAAGTATCAATAATGACTGGGAGCAACTATTAGAATTTCAAGTTTTGGGGAAGGCTTAGATATGCAAAGGAAGAAATAGGGAAGTCAAAGACAGGTTAAATGGAAGGGATGTTGTCAGAGCTGACAGATAGTGGTATCTGTCATCGCTGGCATCTCTGGAGAAACACAGTGTCAGACAGAAAAAGGAAGACAAGTTTAGGAAAGACAGAAGCAGATGAATACACACGTAAGTCACCACTTGAAGACTTTGGGTGAAGATCTATTGATGGATGACAAATAAGCAAAGCTTTCAAGTAAATCCAATAAAAAAGTAATTTAATAATTAAGGACTATTTCATGTTATCTGTGTGAGAACAATAGTTTTACTACCTCAAAGCAGTATAACTTGTGTTAATTTTTTTCACTTAACAACATAGTATATTTATTGGTTAAACCATAAGATTTGAAGGAAATTAAATGAAACAGTTGAATAGTTTATGTCAATACAATTTGTATAGTTGTGCCATTTATCACTATTTATATAGTTACAAATGGGGGGAGTGACTAGTCAGAGATGTGAAAGAGAGCTCGACTAACTTCCTGAGCTACTTGCCTTCTCCATGTCCTAAGTGAGTGAATATGACCTTATTATTCTGCACAAGTTCAAATGCTGGTTTTCTTTGTCCTGTTCTCTTGTTAAGAACTTCCTTGAAAAATCATTTACTTGCCAATAACCATTGAATCATCTGGAAAACACATCTTCCTGTTTGGTTGTCTCATAAAAATGTGTTGTGTGGAGTCCTATTAGACTACTGTTCAGATTTTTCAGCCTTTCCACAGTGACATCTTAATTTAAATGTATTTTCTTTCAAACTAAGAAAGTACACATTGGCACACAAAAGAACTGAAGCTACCAACCTTAATTATGTTGAGTAGTATCACGTACAAGTCTGTGGGATAATAATATTATACATTAATATGTGCGACAAGGCTGGTGAAGGGGCTGGAGAACAGGTCTTATGAGGAGCGGCTGAGAGAACTGGGGTTGTTTAGCCTGGAGAAGACGAGGCTGAGAGGAGACCTNTCTCTTCCAACCTGGTGATTCTATGATTCTATGATTAAATTACAACTCAACTTAGTAAAGACAATGTATTCTAGGACAGGAATAAGCAATAGACGGCACAAAAAACCTCACCACTTCCTTAACACTCATCAAATTAATATATACTTCATAATGCAATCTACTATGGTACAAGATTAGCCAAGAATGGGGAAAAACATGCTGTTATAAGAATATTGCAGCTGAAGGACAAGCTGAATTCCATCCCTAATCTTAGGTAATCTCCTTCTGAATGATTCATTTACGCTTCTGAATTCATAGCTGGATGTACACCAAACTACAAGTATTTTTTAATGTCATATATGTAACTCTAAATCTTATCACATGTACTTACAAGTGTGTATGTTGCTTGATATAATGGCATGAACAAGAACAAGATGAAAAAAGCCTGTGTGCTTAGCAGACTATACACAGATAATTAGCTGACTCAAGATTTTAAAGAAGTCAACAGATGTGGAAAGTTATTATCCACTTCACTTCCATTGCCCTTGTAGTTGTAACGGGACAGTGACAGCAGATGTGAGCTCCTGTGACACTCCTGAAAAGCCATGTGCTTCTGAAAATCAATATATTTCAACAAGTTTGAAAGTGGTTGCTCCAAAGATAAGTTGCAAGTAAGTGGAAGACAGCAAAAAATGAAGCTATAATTTTTTTTTTCCAGATTGACATTCAACAGTTGAGAAATGTGTTAACATAACGCGGAGTATTTCTTCAGAGGCAGAATTTTAAGTACTAATATTCAAGGAGAAAATAAAACTGATTACTTTACTTACTTTGCTTTCCTCTCTTCAACTACTTCTGGAACATACAGTAAATGTTTGAGATGATCAGAAGAATCTGTGATTCGTTGGCAGCTGGGTGCCACTGCACTGCTGCACCTGCTGCTTTGAGAACCATCCTGTGTGGAAGCCTCTCCCATCAGTTCTGCCTGACCTGAATTAAGTTGTGAGCAGAATAAGATGCTTCTCCTGTTCTGTGGTTTCTACTTCAAATCACAGCATCACCCTTTTCCTTGTGCTTTTCCTTTCAATAACCCTGCATCTAAGTCTTCTCTCCCTTCTACTGTATTGTTGATGTCTCATACACAAATGGTTTTTTATGAGGAAACCATTAAATTGCTCTTCATATTCTGCTTTCCTCACTTTTCTTTCCACATAGTATTGCTCTGATGTCTTCCAAGGGGAAACTGACAAAATAGAAAGCAATTACAACTTTATCTCTCTCTACACATAAATTTCTTACTTGTTGTGTCACAAGTCCCACTAACTATGTCTTCTCTCCTTACTGGTGATAACATCATTTCCTTTTGTTCATCACCCTTCATGCCCTGCTGGTTCTTCCTTTTCAAAATACTGATTTACTTTCATTTCAGAAAAAGAAATACAAATACAGAAGTATCAGCCCTAACTTCATCTTTGACCTCATCTGACACTACATCTACTGCTCCTGCTACCTTGTTCAGTTAATTGATAATTAAACATATACTCACAATCACAGTCTAAAGTGGTTTACTAATTTCATCATATGCCTCTACAACCCGTCTCACATCATCTGCACACATCTAAAGCTGTTCAGACTCAGTGGTCCATCCTGGAGCACTTCACATCTCACATTTCTAATTGCTTTGCTGGCATGGCTTGCAGGAGATCCATCCCTCATTCCAGCTTTCTGTAACAGTTTCTTCAGATCCTGTTCCTGGACTTCTGAATACTTTATCCAAGCAATCTCAAAGACACAAATTCAATTCTGTCTATATGCTGACAGCAAACAAATCTGCCTGTCAACTCCTAAATTGTACAGTTTCTTTACACACAGCCTATTTTAAGGTTTTCCTATATACTTGCACAACCAAAACTCTTGTTTAAACTCTTAGGACATCATCCTTTTTTTGTTGACAAGAAAGAGGCCTCCTTTTACCCACAGTGCTGCTGGTTCTCCAAGGCTACTATCTGAGACACCTCTTCATATTGTTTATTTAGCTTAGCCTTTTGTCATCACAATAAATAGAAGTTGCTTGTTTTAATTATCAGAGACCTGTATTTCCCACCTCTGCCCTTCCTCTTCCCCCATTATTTCTCATTTACTCTTCAAGGACAGACAGTGTATATTAAGACCACACTGAATGCTACTACTTTACTGTTTCTTTGTATTCCCTCTCTGACCATACTAATCTGTGGCCTCCCACCCTGCATACCGCTTTGGGACCTCTTCTGGTTCTGCATTTTTTAAGCGCACAGCACAATGGCATCCCAGGCTGTTCCTTAGGCATCAATATGAAATAAATCATAAACAAACAACCAAACAAAAATTATCTTAACTTTTTGCAGAGATACCTCTATCTAGGAAGCCTACCTAGAGCAAGAACAACCTGGAGATAAGCTCTGTCCTGCTCATCTGTGGAAACAGAATCATAAAGAGATGTTGCAAACCTCTGGGTATTTAGTAGCCACCTTCAAGATTCAAAGGGAAATCTTGTACTCTAAACCAAAACCAACAACCTTGGGAAACATTGGCATCAAGTGTATTGAATCATATGAAGCTAGGACTCTTGGTGGACCATGATTCTCTCCCTCTATCCCTTCAGTACCCCAGGAAAGCACAAGGGAACCTCTAATGGAGGATGGTGTTCCCTCTTCTCTTTTTCTCCCTTTTCAGAACTCCTTTCTGAGCTTGAAGTACTGCAAATCTAGGACACCAGCACAAAACATTTGTTTCCAGAAACATAAATGCAGGGAACAGCAAAGTCTTGCTGAGGGATATATAACAGGGTGCTAGAGGTCTAAGTCTTCCTTAAAGGAGATTAATTTTTTTCTAAAACCCACAAGTGTTTATCCTGGGGTGCCCATTCTTTCCAGGGATGCTACCTTTCTCTAGGTGCTTTCATACTCTAAGCATGGAAGGGAAGAAAAAGTTGTGTAGAAAGGAAGGAGTCAGCCAAATGCCGAGTCCTGCACCTGGGCCACAACAACCCTATGCAGAGCTACAGACTGGGTGAGGTCTGTTTGGAGAGCTGCCAGGAGGAGAGGGACCTGGGGGTGTTGGTCGACAGCCGGCTGAACATGAGCCAGCAGTGTGCCCAGGTGGCCAAGAAGGCCAATGGCAGCCTGGCTTGTATCAGAAACAACGTGACCAGCAGGTCCAGGGAG
>WAAB01006773.1:92864-103585 GCA_013389865.1 Piaya cayana
TTGTAGAGAGGAGGGAGCTGGCCTCTTCTCCCAAGTGACAGGGGACAGGACAAGAGGGAATGGCCTCAAGCTCCACCAGGGGAGATTTAGGCTAGACATTAGGAAAACATTTTTCACAGAAAGGATCATTGGGCACTGGAACAGGCTGCCCAGGGAGGTGGTTGATTCACCTTCCCTGGAGGTGTTTAAGGGATGGGTGGACGAGGCACTGAGGGATGTGGTTTAGTGTTTGATGGGAATGGTTGGACTTGATGATCCGGTGGGTCTCTTCCAACCTGGTTATTCTATGATTCTATCAACAGTTTACACACTGTCTGGTTAACTTTTTCACTCTCAGTGCTGAGATGAGGAGACACCAGGGATGCTGTTACCATTTCCAGAGTGCCGTTATTGCCTATGCTGACTCTTTGTGCCAGTGTTTGAGTTCTAACACTCAGGCACTGCTCTGTAGTTCTAAAAGCCAAACCCTCTTATGCATTCACAAAGTAATTTATAAACTACTGGTTTTCTGTTTCTTTCTGGCTGTAATTCATACCCACCTTACTGGACAACCGGCATATTTTCAGTGCCGTTTTCTTCATTCTCCCTCTTGGATGGTTTAAAACATCAATGAACCCTAGCGTCCACCGAATTTCTGTTCTTTTTGACAAAGTCTTCTGTTACTCAAGATTGTTTTCTTGTTCCACAGCATTTTTGTATTCTTTTGTCTAACTTAGCAAATTGACATTAATATCATTGAAACATTCTATATAAATACAACAAAATATAGATCTCATTAATTTTTTTCTTGTTTTATGGAGAATAAGCAGACCTGCAGTTAACCCTGATATTGTCTGTATTTGCCACCTTTCTCAGGGGCATGGATGAAGATAAAGAAAATTGAGCTTCACCACAACTGCCATGGCATAATGCAACATGAACTACTTAAAATATTCGCAATTTCTTAACATTGTCAGAGATAAAATCTTTTGGAAGGATTGTAAGAATTAATGATTTCAGTTGGCAAAGGAATATGTTTCTTTAAACTGTTTTGTACCTTTTTTATCTGCCACTTCAATAACTTCCTTATAGTTTGTCCTTCTGAGACAAATAATATACTTACCATTATAAATCATACTATTCCATAAATTGTGACATGGAGAATCACAGAATCTTAATTAAGGGAGGTAGCAAAAATTTAACTTTTATATCTGGTTTCAAAAGGCTTCAGACATTTTCTTCTTAGTCTACATGACATAGTGGTCTACAAAGGAAGCATTTAGTACCTGTGTGGCTCCTAAAATCTATTCTGCTTCTTTCCTCAAAAACTTCAGCATTCTTATCACTCTTTGGCATTATGAACACGTGCCTTTATGGGCATAATTAGTAAACAAAACAAAGCAAAGGAAAAATACCACAACTCTATGAGAAATAAGTTCTGAAAAGAATTTGTTATTCACAAAATAAATTCTCTACTGCAGACTAGAAAATGAATGATCTGCCCATACAAGCACCATGTTTATTCTTGCTTTAAAGTATTGTACAGATACTAAGTTTATATGCTAAGTTCTACATTCAAAGCAACTTTTAAGCAATTCTTTGAAACTTCCATAGATTTTTCTATAAGCAGTTCTGCTTTTCTACCTAACTAAGGATGGTTAGGACATTTTCCAACTAGCAGCTTTACAGCTCAGACCATGACAACTTATATTTGCCTCAAGGATCAATCTTGTCCATTTAGAGGGCCATGCGAAGCCATGAGAAACAGCAAATGGAGTTAAGAGAACTGTCTTTATGGTCTCTTTTAACTCTTTGAAAGCAATATAAGTAATACTTAGCTAGTAGTGTAAGTAACCTGGATTTATAATTTTACAATATTACCTTGGTTTTTGTTTGTTTAGACATGAAAAAGGCTCCAACATGGGGTAGCACTCAATCTTTTGTCTTTCCATCTCATCAAAGACCATGGACAAATTATTCCAATGTATATTAATAAACCTTTCCCTCACAGAGCACAAGATCAAGAGGAATACAGCTCTCCTTACATTTTCATTTGCGCTTAATAAACATAATACTGATTTTACTGGAATTTTTCTGTTGTCATTTTGACACCAGTTGACTATTGATTTTAATCATACAAGATTATCCCAGATAATTGCCCTGAAAATACAGTGAGATTATATTCCATGAATTTATGGATATTATAGGATTCATATACTTATTACTTGGAGGATGTGAGGGATGAAAGAGAGAAAGAGATGAAAGATAAAAAGAACAGAATAGTCAAAGGAATTAGTCCTACTTCATCATGTAAAATAAACTTCCCGGACTTTAAAAGCATACAAAAATTAAATGTTGTCAATAAATATCCGGTAGCATTTTAAACTAACTCCAGTGGAAACAGAGTCCATTTAACTAAGATCAGGAAGAAAAACAATAGAAAAAGAGGGCTTTTGTGGTTCATTTAATGCACAGTCTGAGAAGTAAAACCTGCTGATTGCAAGTGCCATGAGTCTGAGGTTACATGAACTTAATATTAACTTTTCAAATCAGGAGCTTTATGATGAAATGGATCTCTTCACTAGAAAATCCCCAACTACTTTGTGGTGTGTGGAGATGTTATCTGATCATTCAGTGATGTACTTGTGGTTTGTACATTTGGGGACCCTAAAGATCATCAGAGCCAAAGTCTCTTCCCTGGGGCCTTTTTACTCTGCTGATGCTTACTGAAAATCTACCAGCAATACACCCTCCAGAGCACCAATCATTAACTCATTGGAAGTCACAGGCACAGGGGTCTGGGGTTAGCAACTATTAATTAGTGTAATTATTCCCATGATGACAATTGCCAGCTGCAAGATCCACTTAACATCTATTCTCAGATCTTGTCTTTCTGCAATGCTAATGTTTCTAATAGGTTCATTTACTGATTACATTCACTCTGGTATATTGTTTCAGATGGACAGGATGGAAAGCTGATACAGAATATTGACCTTTACAGTATCCTTTGATGAGAAAGGCTGCTCCTACAATCATTAGCCACATCATTCTATTGGAAAACATATATACTATTTGTGGTAGATTTGTGTTATTTCTCCTCTTTCAAACATGCTTACAAAACTAATTTCCTGGAGAAATATCATGGTGTGTTCAAACTATAGTCTTCAATAATGCACTCATTCAAACAAATGCACTGTATATATTAGTTGCAGAATTTGATATTTCAGACTGTTTCAGCTAACAGTGATATGCACATGATATAATTTCAAACCTGTTTCTTCAGTCTTCATCAGAAAAAAAAGAACAATGAGAAGAGGTAAAAGACTTCGATCTGTGTTTGCTTGACAATGTTTGAATCCTGCATGGTGGCGAGCTATGTTGAAACTGTGCAGTTCAAAGAAACTAGAATGTTCAGCATGCATTTAAATTAGTCCTCTATATTTTCTAAATAGACAGAGAAAAAGAAATTCCATAACTCTAGTTTCACCTGCTTAGGTAATCTAACACACCTCTCCTGTGAAAAGGCAGTTTAAGATGTCCACAATAAACAAGGCTTTAACAGGACAGTGAGATAAATCACTTAATAACAGAAAGAAGCAAGCTTTTAACAGGAAGATTTTTCTCTAGATTTTGAAAATTGGAGGTATTTTAAATACATGATGTGACTAACTTCACCAAATGCTTTCATAGGTCCTACTGATTCCAAAGAATATTAATCTTGTGCCTTGTATAAGAGACCTATATTTCCAAGGGCATAAACCATAATAAATCAGAGTTTATCATACAAGGAGACTATAGAAGAAAGATTATCTGTTAGAAAGTAGAAGAGTTTGTCTTTCCAATACCAGTAAAGTCTGGATTATTGAAACAGGAGGAAAACTTTCCAGTAGAGAAGCAGAAGGGTTGTTCTGACATGTTGCACGTTCTTCATTCTCCAAGAAAGTGGCAGCAAGAGCAATCAGGGATGTTGTACACTGAATATCAGAGTTCAAAAGGGACAGCAGAACAGAAGCAAGGTGTTTTCTGGAGAAGCTTTAATTCTTTTCTACTATGCTGATAAGTCACAAATCAAAAGATAAAATACTTAAAAAGGTGTGTTAATATAGGGTATCAGAGTGGTAACATGCTACTTCAGTACATATATTTTAAAGGGTCTCCTGGATAGTGCCTCAACTATGGAGGAGTAAGTGGAAGCAGCCGTGTTGCTTTTAAATGTGCTGCTAGATTGTATTTGTGGACATTTGATGTTCTTCTTTAATAACCTCAAGTAAAAGGCTGAATGAATTCAACAACAGTAGCTGAAAAAAAGTGCAATGATTCATATTATAGGAAAATGGAGAAAAGGATACAGGACTCTCCACTGAACACAATCCTATATTGTAGGCAATCTGTGATAACACCCTTTTCATTTCAGTTCAGTCCCATAAAATTACCACTAACATTACAACTCATGCAGAACACAGATAAATGTAAAAATGTCACAGAATTCTTCCAGATGGGACTTTTAGTTCCACTAGATCACCATCTACTTTTTTACTTGTCTAATATTTCATTACAACCTTCCATAAGTTAATTTTCTTTCCACTGACCATGTAAATCACAAATCAATTTTCATTTAAAATGCCTGACTACAGATTGCTCCTGAAAGCTCAAAGCATATGCTTCAGTGAGCTCTCCAACATTCTTAATGCACATTAGAAAAATGTTGTGGTATTTTAAAAATCTTTTAAAAGAAATTAATTTTACATTAAAGTCTGGCATGAGACCCAAGTAGCGGTACTCCTTTCCCTCTCCTACCCCCACCTCTAAAAAGCAAGTACATATTTGAAATGTAACCGTATGTAGAACTAAAAGTCTTTCAAGACAATGACATTCATTCCTAAACCAAAAATTCAGGCAAGAATATAAACTGCTTTAGATTTACAGAAAGCAGGCATGATTACTTAATCCCAACCCCCTGCTGCAATCATATACTTCTCTAGGGGAAAGAAGACAGAAAAGGAGGAAACCCACTAACAGCTCAGCTATTGGCTGTGCTTTATTTGAACTACTCTGTTTTACCATATTCTCCTAGAACCTTTGTCTGGGCTAAAATATATGACTGAATATTGCTAACTTTAATCATGGAAGCAGGCACCGTAAAACCAGTGGGATATGCCTGTGAGGCAAGCAAGATTCAGCCTTTAAAGCAATTTGTAAGAAATGCTTTATAGGAATTCCTAAAAAATATCCTGAAACAGTATTCTCTGAAACGTTATTTCCTTACACTAATTTAAACACAGTGCTCTCCCTTTAAAAATATGTAAACCTACATTTGGCAGGCTAGACTTGGGAAACCTAGCTACTATGGCTAGTTTTGCTACTGTTTTGCTGAGAAACACAGGGCAGTCACTTTACTGCTCTGTGCCTCAGTTTCCACATTAGTAAACAGTGAATCATTAAAGTGAGCCTTCTTCATATTAAACAGGATGACTTGAATGCTTGAGCTGACACATGCATAAGCATTTGCTGAATCTGAAAGAGGGAAGAAGAATCATACAGTCATTTTACTCTTTTTATAGGCAGACTATGTTTCTTTACATCAGGATTTCCTGATGTAAATCTCAGATTGTTTTCAAATGTTTCTGTTACTTGAGAATGTCAGCACCAACCTTGAAGGGCAAATATGTCAACAGAGCAACCTGGTGTAGCAGGAGAAGGAAGGATTGTACCTTCTCTTGGAGCATAAAGGAATTGTAACCCTTTCTAATGGCATGACCCCAGATCACTGAAATCTAATAAACTGATTATGTGCAAGGAAAGAGTGAAGCATGGATCCTCCAAGTCTCTTTCATGATATGAACCCAATGCAAGCCTTCCCTTTGCTCTCTTTTCCTCTGTTTACCTGGCATATCCATATTTACCATGTCTCCCTCCACCTTTGGGGTTGTCCTTCTGTCTCCGAAGTTTGCTTCCGTGCTATTTCGCACCACTCTATCTCAGCCCTCAGTGAGACAGTACAGCTTTGAATCCGAACTTCTTGAAGCACTCTGACATTGGGATTCTAGCTTGGGGGTGACGGAGAGGGTGTCAGTTTAAATAAGGCTGAGTACTTATGACAATTGAAAGTAGTTTTACGTTAAGTGGGACTCTTTCTCATAATGAAATATGTCAGCACTGACCACTGAAATGGGGGAAGGGAAAGGCTCTTGAAAAGTCTGTAAAGACGGTATTGCCAAACCATCTGCAGGTTATAGTCAGCCAAACATTGAAGGTCTTCACATAGGGTTTTATAAAATGTGAGCTCCCAATTGTCAACAGGGCCTTAAGCATCACATCTAATGTGAATCTACCTCACTAAAACTGAGAGTTGAGGGCCTATAGATTTGCCTTGGTGCTGGCATATCACAATCACCAATTAGATTTGACAATGATGTGGACATATTTCAGATATGAAGAAGTGTGGGGAAATATGTTTGCATCCTGATTTAGAGAAAACTCATCATCAAAGAAGGAAGTTATTCACAATAGTGAAATCTCCAAACCCACATCTATTAATAGTCACTGGAATATTTATGGAGTAAGGATAAATGAAACCTGTCTGGTCCTCTAAAAAGACTTTTAAAGTTAAGTATTTTATCTTTAACTAAATAAACAAGTAATTGGTACGGTTATCTGACCAATCGGCAAAAGGCCCACAATGTGGGAAGTGCCTGTGTGTTCGTTCAGTTGAGTTGCTTTCTTTCTCTTTCCAATTTGCTTTGCCAGCTAAGGGCCAGACAACTGTGATTTGTGGGTTTTACACCACTTGTCTTTGTATTTTTCCACCTATATTTCTTTTAATGACTTTTTGTTCCGTTGGGAATGGTTTGGCATATGCCTCTAATGATCAAGAGGTGAGCAACCAAAGAGGAATGCAAGCCACAGTGGCCAGAAAGCATGCTAGACACTTGAGCATTTTTCCATTAGGCAGATCCTCTATCTCTTTACAATACTTTGTGATATTCGTCTCAGGATGAGTTTCTATACCACAGTCTACTGGATAGAGACTCCTGGAAGAGAGAGCTAGCTGAAGCTTAAAAGGCGCTGCAGCAGTATTGCACATGCTCATAAGTACAAGCTGGGACACAAAAAAAATAATATCTGAAGGCATATTACAAAGCAAACGAAAACAAAGACTTCTCATGAAAACCATGCAGTCTGCTGAGGGTCTTTTCAACTGCCTGTCTTTTCATGAAATTCAGAGGCAATGAGGACACTCAAATCTGAACAGAAAACATGACGCTTGGGAAGCCTGTGTTTCCACATACTAGCAAATACAGATCAAAACTTCATATTTAGGTGTCTACATGCCCATTTCAGTGGTTATCAATAGATATAGACACGCGCAACATTTAGACATTCCATTTTCAGAATTTTGTCTACAATTACTACAGAACATTACAGCTGCTGGTGGCTAAAATCAGACCTGACAAGTTAAATTTGACTTTTCAGGTGCTGATGGCACAGGTTTTTTATTATGTAATGCTGCGACCTGGGCACTCAGTACTTTAACAGGAGACTCTAGTTGAACAACATTGCTCTGAATCATCAGCAATGAGAATTGGTTTTCATTGCATGTACACTAGTCACCAATTACTTCTTCCTGAAGCTCTAACATAGGTTTAAGGTTATATCAACATTGGCAAGTGATTTGATGCTGTATGAGAGGATTGCTAGATGGAGATGGTTGGCTGTGAGCCTCTTTCTTTCCCTCTACTTGCACTCTGGGGTTTTTACTTTGTGTTGTATTTATTCTGATTTCTTGCACTGAATGTATGGGTCTTGAATCTGTCCCAATGGCCAGTCCTTAGTCTGGGCCTTTGTATCTCCACCTGGCTCTAGAATGCAGCTGGTATGTACATGAAGTGGGGCTTCTACTTTAGTTTTCTCCAAATAAACCTGGTTTGAGCACATCAAACTAACACGAGTCAAATGCTGAAAACAGTGGGATTAATTTTGATTTTTTTGATTCTACTCTAATTGCTCGAAACAAAATACTTCAGTAGATACAGCCTGCTATAGAGTAAGATGTATTTCATAAACAATGGCTTACCTCCTACCTTCCCAAAACACTTCAATGAAAACTTTTCCTTTATTAACATCAATAAGTTTAGGTTTCTCATTCTCAGTTTTTAAACTCCACCATGCATTTATGACACGATCAGATCAGGAGACAAAGAGAATGCAAGTGGAATGTGACTCTATAAATTGCTCTGTATTGGAAATCTCATCCTATTCTGTTATTTCCTTTTCTCCAAGTAAGATAATTGTGTTTGTATAGGTATAGTATAGGTATAGATATAGATTAGATGTTACATTACAAAGCCACAAGGGTTTCTCCTTGTTAAAATGAAGGTTGTCATAGTTTGTTTTGTTTTGCATGAGCAAAAGCTTATTACTGAGAACCCTTGTCATTCACATCGACTTGTGTCTTCTTAATGGAACAGTTCTGAAATGAATGGCAGGACATACATGTTTCAATTCAAACTGTACCTTGGAGTCTTGTTCACACTGAAGTCAATGGGGCTTCAGGACAAAGGAAGCTTTAAAGCCTGTGTTTTTACAGGCACACCCTGCTCTCTTGTTCAGTGTGCTTTTAAGAAAGGCCAACTGTGATCTTCAAATCATTTTGCTTTCAGGTATTATTTCAATTGGTCTACTTGGCTACCTTCAGTACCAGGTTACTCGCACACTTACACCCTCTTAGGCACAAAAGATGCTATGGTTCTTTGTATTCCTTACAGTGCACAGGATGCCACGATGCAAATATACAAGCCTTAGCCTGTCTCAGTTCACAAGAATGGGTATAGTTTGCTGTGCAGAGGAGGTGAACTAAAACCAAGCCTCACTGCTGGGGAGGGTAATAGCAGCACTGCTTTTGCATCAGTCCCCTGCCAGGCAATCCATAGACTGACACTGATGGTTGCTCTGGAGGGAGTCACTTACCCTCCGAGCTAGAGGTAAGATGCCAGATAAGCAGTAGCCTGTAAAAAGGGATTAGAAGAGAGAAAACCAGGGGGAAAGATTAGGATAATTTACCCTTGTATATTGTATCCATCATAAATCCCATTGTCAGTATCTATTGTTCAAGTACCTGACAAACTTCTGTTTCTATCCCCTCCATAAAAGCCTCCATCATGTGGAAAGTTGCGTACCTTTCATCGTTTTATAATAAACTGGAAGTGAGTAACAGTGTGATATCAAAGGAAATAAAACTCCAGTTGCTATTGCTGCTGGGGTTGCCTTCTGAATGTGGCTTATACAATATTTCATCTGTGCTGACACCTTTCACTCTCAATTATTTGGCTGCTGTCAAAACAAATCAATCATATTATAGCACTGTGTCTTCATGTTACCATTCTGCTGCAAGTTAGCTGCATTAGCTTCTAAATATATGGAAGTATAAAATTTATCTCTATTATTTATTTAATACAACTTTCTCCCTTGTGAGTTATCTCACAAACACAGCAAACTCAAATTATCTGATGTCAAATGTTGAATATATATAAATACCACTAAGAAATCTTAAAATAATAGCACTCATGGGAACATAAATGCATAAAGATACACATGATAAGCCTTACACTTAAAACCAATGATATTCATCTGACAAATGGAACAAATAGTATATGTTTTTAATTTCGGTTGCAAGTAGCCAAGGTGCTCACATCAGATAAATGTAATTTCATAAGACATAACTTTAAACTACCACTCCTGCTAAAGCAGAATAAACCAAAGATTTAAAGAACTGATTTTGTTACTGCTAAAACGAAGGGCTGGGGGGGAAAGCTGGAGATGAATATTTTTTTTAAATGTTACAGTGCTGGGAGGGAAATACTGTCTGCCTCTGCAGTTCATTGCAATAGCATTGATTGGGAAAGCAAAAGGTAAAATCTCAAAAAGAGAATCTGAAAGTGATTGCTCTGTTCAGATTGCTAGACTTACAGTTTTCAGAGAACATGCACAGATTTTGTTCTTGAGAGGCTTTATCCTTTTAAAAATAAACAAAATATAAGAAAGGCATTTCAGCTTGCCAGTCAGTGAATTTCCTTATAATATACTATTAAAATTTCCTTGCTTTTTAGACAGGATTTGTGTCCCATTACAACTGCATCTTCTAAAATACAAAACCCAAATATGCTGGGAAAATTACAATAATTTCATCACCTCCAGACATGATTCCAAAGAAATTATCTTTATGATGAAAGTTTATTTCTAACATTGCATAGTTTATCATAACAAAACACGTCTATGTGAAAGAAAACTCTGTAAGAGATACTAAATCTACAGCTGATTTAAGTTTAAAAGCAATATTCGTGTTAGAATAAATAACCAAAAAAACTTTATATATGCTATAGTTTAAAAACCTATACTGTGTTAGACCTTATTAACCTTTGTGGAAGCTTCCAGTCCTCCTATTGGCTGGGATAGGACACTGTAGGTCCCAGATAAGGAAAACTCACCTTAGTATTGCAGCCAAAAAAAAAAAGCCTAAACTCTTCTAGGCCTGTGAACTAGCACAAGACCTAAGAATTTAGGAAACTGCGTGAAGATCCAGTTGTGTCTGAGGAGCTCAAGGAATCTAACAGTAGTGATTTTAGCTGCTTTATAGGGAAGCATAGTGCTAGCTACCTGCATGCTCATTTACAGGTGGGAAGAGTATTGCAGAAAACGTGCATGAATTGTCTGTCATCACACAGGACATATCACAGAATCACAGA
>WAAB01006774.1:0-30212 GCA_013389865.1 Piaya cayana
ACATGGTGTGGGATCAGACTGATGTGAGTGCAGTAACAAGGCCTCTGCACTTGGGCTGGTTTATGAATTGCACTAGTGAGAATATTGAAAAAAGAAGCCTATAACATAGCCCCACCTCTGGGTATGGCAAATAAAGGTTGAGGCAGTCCCCTGGCACGTCTTTCCCACTGAAGTTCCTCTCCCAAAGACTTTTTTTTAAGAACAGACCCTCTTCCAAAGATGCATTCCAGAGCCACTCTTACTAATACTCTTCTTCCCACATCTGTATGACGCTTTCTCATGATGCTATGGCCAGATGCTAGAGCTACTTCATAGCCACCAAGGTTGAGCTCAAGGAGGGGTGAGGTACGTGCAGAGTTACTACCTCATTGCATTGCAATAATGAAGAACATGGCAGAAAGACAGATTATACTTAAATAAACCAGTAGTGTCAGGAGAAACTTATTTACTTTAGATTGCATTTGCTTTTTGTGTCACCAGCAAAAGAATGCAGAGCATCTCAACAGTGGTGCAAAACGTGCTGTACTGAATGGTGATGACCATAATAAAAAAATGACCTGAAGGAATAGAGGTCTTTAAATATTTATGCCACATCACAAATTATCTCTGCATTGCTTCAAACACCAGTACAAGTTACTAATTTTTTAAGGGTGACACACACAAACATACAAAAAATCCATCTAAACACCCCAAAGCCAAATCAAAACATCAAACCGTCCCCCAAAATAACTCTGCCTGTATTACAAGCACGTTTGCACAGAAATGAGAAGTAGGAATAAAGGATAAGTTTGTCTAATGTGCCCTCACATAAATCTACCTGTTCTTTCAGAAGTTGCTTTGGGTAACACAATCAACATGGCCATGTTTTCCCACCTCAGTTGCCAGCACAGGCAAAATGACACAGTTGCAAAGCCATGTCTATTGCCATATGTCCCATCGCTGCTTCTCCCAGCTGCAGCTTGCTAAGAAAGTGGCCCAGGATGAGGTTAAGGGTGGGTGGAAATCTGAAATACCCAACTCATCCTTGACAATTTACATCACACCTGAGGAATTATACTCATCAAGGTCACAATTATAACACCAGTTTTAGCATGCAAAAAGAAAATTTAAAAAAAAACATTATCCCCCCACTTCAAACAAAATAAGACCTAAAACAAGTAACAAAAAAATCCCTGAAGAACATACAAAAGGTCTCATATTGTTTAAGTCAATATGCATTTGGGCCTTTTTTTATCTCTGTCTGGTTTAGACTCTTCAGGGGGATCTCATTTTCTTTGCTGCTGCTAAGAAATAGAAACCCATTTGTGTTTTAAATGAAAGCTGTGATTCATGTGCAATCACACAACTCTAAGAAATGGTGCTTTAAGAAAAAGCATGTTATTCTGCAAAAGTCACAGTGAAATCAGAAGAGTTGACAATATTGCAATCTGTTCTCCACCATCCTCCTGGGACACTGCTATTAGTAACTTCATCAAGGAAGGCTGGGATAGTACACTTAAGACTGCAAACACAAAATGTCTGCATTCTGATCCTGAATTATTATACCTTTGTGTCATTAATATATTAAACGAATTTATTCCTTATTCACAACAATGCCTGGAATCAGAAACAGATAACCACAAGAAAATAAAATATAAACCAACTAAAAAGTACGGGAAGTCCTTTATTGTGACTATTTTGGTTACATTAATGACATTAACCAACGTAGAAAATATAAAATAAGATCTTAAGAGATCTTTCTTTAATGAGGGGTTATGGAAGAGTTGCTTGGTTCAACTTAATGTCACTGAACCTATCACTTGTTAAGTTTATATGGCAGTTAAAAGTAATATATTGCATTCCAGCCATTTGAAGATTAGCTGTCAAATTAGTCAGAGACAAAAGAGTGCATGGCTGGGGGTATCATCTTTGTCCTTTAAGACTCAAATTCAGACCCCAAAGCCTAAAAGCCCACCTCAAGTCTATCAGGGTGCTTCCATACAAATTTCTTGTGGCTGCTACTTCCTCTTTATCCCTAACCTTGAAAGAGGTTAATCAAAACAGAGCCAACTACAAAAGCACAAGTTTTGGGTTCTATATTTATGTACATACAACAGTTTTAGAGCAAAAGACTTCAAATCCTTTTAGGCTGCAGACACTGAAGAAATAGCTGTTTGCTAGCATGCTGACTGGTCTAATTTTTCCCTCATGCTTTTATCTAACATATTTTACATTTCCTACGCCAAGTAAAATACAGTTAAGACCCTCAAGCAATAAAGCTTAAAATTGAAAAAACAGGGAAAAAATATTACAAGAGTTTTCTGTCTTTTGGGGTAATCCGCTGGGAGTGGGTCAAGGGAATAAATCTGCATCTTATTTCTAAAGACAAAGGCAGTGGGGGAAGGTACTAAAACAAGGAGGGGGCTTGCAAAAAAAAAAATCTGTTATTTTATATTGTAGCTAAATTAAATGATCATTTTTATCTCTAATGTTTTGGTTTGTTTATCAGCAGGGTCATAGTTTTGGAATTACTCTCATACAGAAATCTATTTGCAGGGAAGACAAGCATTATGCAAGTTAAAAGCCTGATCTTATAGTAAATAATTCTTCCAAAAAGTGTCAGAAAAAAAAAATCTGTCTATTTAAAAGGAGGCAAAAATGGGGGCTAATTTTATTTATTCTGGATAAGGTGAACACCTTAAAAGGGTCATAAAAAATTTATCATTAGCTGAGCTGATAAATGTCCACTTACTTTGGAGACATATTTGTTAACATTGTGAGAAACATTAGCAGTGAGGGTCAGATGGTGATGTAATTGTACAGTGAGTGGAAAGACTATGTGGTGGAAGTGTTCTGCTTTGGGTTATCAACAGCGGGTTACACACTGGGAGCAAATGGGAGGTGTAAATGATATGTTTCAACTTCTTTAATGACTTCCTCCTTCACGTTCATAGAGTATATTAGGGCTGAATGAGTAAAGGAAAAGGGGTTTTCTAACAAAGCAAGTATGTTTTATTAGGCTTAATTCAATGTTCAGTGGCAGGAGGATCACACATAAGACTGCTTCCCTGAGAGTCTCCAGCTACGGCAGGGAAAGAAAATAAAAATCAGGTTGCAGTAAATCCACATAAACGGGAAATAGATGTTTATGCACAGTAATGCTGGAAAACTACCTGGTACTCTCTTTTCTGAAACCTCCAGTCCTAAAGAAATGTTTCCAAATTGAAACAGAGCAGAAGGAGGAAAAATAAGAATAATGAAAAAAAAAATTACAAAATCCCACTAAAACTATATCACAAAGCCAGAAATCCAAACACACATATAAAGCAGTAAGATAGCATCCTTTCAGGAAAATAATTTTAGATTATTCTTTCCTTCAGCTGTACATGGGATTCCTCACCACAGTCCCATGCTGGAGCCCAGAAGACCTCATATACTCAAAACCCATTTCCCACAGTCAAGAGGAGAATAAAAATCACACCGAACCCAGCCTGCCCTACACGTGACACCTCCACTGGTCACCAAGAACAGCGAGAGTGATTACAATACACATCAACAGTTTGAGCAGGTTCATAATCTGCATTATGACAAAACTGCTGCATTACAGAACAAATTCAGGAAGATGACTGGGAGACCTACTGTACTTATACCGCAGATATGTTACTATGTAAGCTAGCAACAACAGTGGCAACAACAAATAAGCCTAAGTATTGACAGCATGGCTACGTATTATAATAGAGATTTTCCACTAGCAGACCTATAGCATCTTGCTTTCCAAAATACAGAACAATTTGGGGGTAAAAAAAAGTCACAAGACACTTGCAATTTCAAGCAGCTGTTCAGGTAAAACTAAAGCCAGAAGATTGTTTATTTTAATAAAGCTATTATACGTGCAGCTCCAAATTAGGAATGGCAGGAGACTAGGGGATGCCTAAACCATCACCACCTGTTTGCCCTGAAAATCAATTAAAGTCACACTATCACAGCAATCCTTTCTTAGCTAATAAAAGTTATACAGCTTCAATGTGCGACTTGAGATGCATTGTGGGAATGTGCCTGAAATCTAAATCCTTAGTCTCACGTTACTTCGATACTAAACACAACTCTGATTAACCACTGTAAAACTTGCCTTTTGGGGGTTAGAGAAGGTGTTAAGGGAAAAGAGATCCTGAACTGCTGGTTTGATGCAGTGGATTGAACTAATATTCAGTAAAGAATAACAATCCAGCCAAGAACATTATATAGAATTTCAAGTAGGAGAAAACTCAAGTCCTTTATGACACATGCCTGTTCAACATATTCTGTGCTGCAGAACAGATCCAACTTTACAAGTTGAAAGCAAGGGCAGTAGAGACATCCCAAGTGTTTTAGTAATTAAACGAATATGCATAATGAACCATATGCCCAAAGGGCCTGTTCTTCATGCGGGCCAGATTTTTGTTTGAATTTTTAATTTTTATATACAGATGAAACATTTCATATAATATAGCAACAGTGCAAAGGAACATGCTATGCAGGAAAGGAAGGAGGAACTACCCATGTGAGAACGATCAGAATACACTTGATGAATTCTGCTCCTCAATTTCCGATTCAGAGCCAAGAGGGCTTTTTAAAAAAAAAATAATAATCCTTTTCTCCTTTGAACAGCTGTATTAGTCATCTGCTCAGAGTCTAGAAAAGAGGCATAAAATCTATGTATATTTATATAGGTCATATTTATACATTTATATGCGTGAAACGGATTATATACACCAACACATTTAGATGCTGCAAGACTAGCAAAAACACAGACACTAGCTCCAATTTAAAAGCTTCTGATCCACTAGAAATAAATAACTACAGGATGGCTTTCTGTTCAGCAGGACCTGTTGTGTTCTGTGAGCTGTAGGGAAACTGGACACACTTACAACAGCGTGTCCAGTGTTTCAAAAACAGTTTTAAAAAGATGGGTCAAATTCCACCCCCCTTACAATAACATTACCCTACTGTCAACATTAGGATACCATGGCCTCGTTGCAGAAATACTAAATCTTTCGATTTCTCTGGGGCTTGAGCCACGCTTCTCCTTTCTCAGTAACATTTCCCCGTTTTCATCCCTTCCTCTTAATGTGCTTTTCCATGCAAAACAAGCATCCTTTGCAAATATAAGCCATTATAATAGGTTAGTCTTCTAAACCAGCAACAGAACTACTTGGTGCCTCAAACTGAATTTCAAATAGCTGGACTGCACCATAGAAATCTGATTCTTTTAAGTGGTTCTGATCCACTGGAAAAAAAAAAATGTTTTACTTCATAGAACCAGTGTTGGGGTCAGGTACTTGTCAGCATGAGAATGTTGGTTAAACAGCAGAAAATGTTTCCTGAATGAGTTCTAACAGATTTCCGAGTTGTTTTTTTTCACATGACGCAGGCTCTATGAACAAAGCAAATTCAAATCATTATCAGTCTTGCTGAGGGAAAGGAAAAAAATTTAGGTAAACTGCAGAGTCCCTAACATTAGATCAGAGTTAGCACTGTACTTCAAACAAATAAGCAGTACTACACACAACAGCAGTGGCTGTTACAAGCACTGACTTGGTGCTGCAGAGATACAGTGGAGAAGCACCAGCTGTGCTATAAGGAAAACAGACAATCAAGTGATCCATTTCAGAACTGAAGGGGTGACTTTTCATCAAACCCGGGGAGATAAACTTTTCATGGGACATCAGGAGTTCCCATCACTAAATGTAAATGGAATGGCCTGTAAGAGTGTTCTGGTCCCCAACTCTTAAAGTATTTAAAAGCTGAATAAAAAGAAGTTGTAAATAACAGCATTCATTGCTCTCAGTCTTAATTCAGGGTTCAGGCTTTTGAGGTTGCCTGGTTTATGTGATCTAGTGGTCTCCACGGAAAGACAGATAAACTTCAACGGCTGTCAGAAGACAAAAATTGACAAGGAGCATCACCTTTCCTGATTGTTTAAATCCTTTAAGGAAGTGTTGGAGCAATTAGAGAGGGAGTCTAATCTTTGCAGAGTGCATTAACACTCTCCGACCTCCCAGACAATAGATCAGACCTCAGACACATAATGCTTCCCTAAGGCTTTTTAACCAGAGCATTTGATCTCATAGTCACTTTGTATGTGTTACTATAGGTATCAGTGTGTAAGACAGTATTCACTGGGCACTAAAGGACCACTATCTCTGCTAGCATTCATACAACTTTTAAAATAGAAAACAGGAAAACCATCATAATGCATGCTCTTACAGAAGTACTACTTCCCAGAAAACAGAAAAAAAAAACCCAACCCACACAATCCAGAGCAGCTCTGCAAAATGTCTTAATTTTTATTAATCTCCTATTTCCTTTCTACCACCACTGTTTATTTCCCAGCTTCAGAATATAAATCTATTTTTTAAACACAGATTAGGTTTTTATTCATAGAAACAGTTATCTGGTAATAATTTCAAAATACTTCATTTCTTAACTCCCACGGAGGAGAACGGGGGAAAGGGAATTAGGAAGACAGGACTAGTTTATTAAGGAAATTGAAATATATAATTGTAAATAATTTTTCCCAAATGTATACATGAAAGTATCTAGGGAAGTTTTCTTAACTGTTAGAACAAGTCATCATCTAATTCCTGATGTTCGGTAAAAGAAAAGTTAATATTGTATCAATTATGCATTTCCCATTTAATATTCTAAACATTTTAAGAAAATTTGCTTAGTGCAAGTTTTTAATGGAATTAGACTTCCATGCCACCACGTTCTGACAGAGGTCACATCTTTAGTGCTCTCCCATGAACAATGCCTAACAGTGTTCTATAACCAGCTAACTGGATTCCCACCCACTGCTAAATAACGGGTGCCAAATAACGGGTGCCACAATCCTACTGAGCAGTGGGGTTTTCCCTCCATGCAATATATTTGAGGTACAGTGCTAGATAACAATACTTTATACGAATCTATTTATGCTTCATATTAGCTGCAGGATTTTATTTTACTTTTCTAGACCTCCAAAAAGTGCTTTTTTGTGAAGTATCTGCATTGCAAATAGTTTCCGCTGCTGTTTAAATGGGTATCTCAAATTTGTCAAGCCTAGTGCATCACAAATGACAAAAAGGGCACATATACCTAGTATATTTAAAAACAAACAAGCCTTCAAAGTCAAAGTGTAATGCAGTTATTTCTAATCTGAACAAACAATTGAGTACATCTAATGAAAGCTGACAATTGGCTTCAACAGAGCTTTGCAGCTCCTCTTTTCCATTAAAAGATGAAAGCTTAGGGAAAGTACAGAAGACAGTAAGTTCTCCCAAAAAACAGGCAGAGAGTTCTGAATATGAGCTAGCAGACTAAATAAAGATTGTTTTAGTGGGGGATTTTGCTCATATATGACACTCATTTTTCAGCAGACATGCTGACTTCACGTGAGTAATTAAGGCTTAAATAAATCAGCACATTAAACTAGGACAAAACGCTACATGTTTTACATATTTATTAACACTTCTCAAAATCACAGTACTGCCTTTAAAACAAAAATAAACACCTGAAACCAGGCTAAGTTTCACTGCAGTGTGGATGTCACAATAAATATTAATAGATATATTTCTCATTAAGTGGAGGGGTAAGTTATCAAAACTCTAGTGCTGCTACTGGTACCCTTACTGTGGCAGCAGTAATATTTATTAATAAATAACAGTACAATTCTTTTTCAAAAAACAGATTTCTGGGATTTTGTAGTTATCCCATTGTTCCAGCTTTATTTTCCAATGAATGCTGAAAAAAACGGAAGGGATATATTCTGATTTAGGGTATTTTTATTTTTATTGCTGTCCTTGAACAACCTGAGAACTTCCTGTTTGTTTAAGACTAACCTCTAAGTCAAAGCACATCTTAGTTGCCATTGAAGGGAAGTAAAAATAAAAGCCTTTCAAAAAAATATATTTACTCTGTAGTCTTGACACTAATCCATTTACATTTCAGATATTTTAAAGGATCCAACTCTTTCTAATTTAAAAGGAAAAAAAAAGCCCCACAAGAAGTAGAATGATTTAAGAGAAACCCCTCAAAGTGCATCTGTCTCCATCATAAAACCAAAATGTTGTATTACCTTCAAATAGGAAATTTCTTCCAGTTGTCAAGATTTCTGCAACTAGTGTTAGATTAGCGCTGAGAGAACGGGTGAATTAAATTAAAAATAAAACAGTTTGAGCAAGAGAAAGAAAACCTGCCAGAAAAATATGACAAAAGCCGGAGCGTCAAAGCTGGCTCATTCCTGAGGGTCCATCGCCACCTACAGGATTTTCCTCCTCTGCAGGAAACCTGCTACTCGTCTTTATCCAGGATTTGCCCCAAAAGAAGGATGAAGATTTGCAACCGATGTGAAGTAACACAGGTTCACTTAAGTTAATGGAGTTACAGTGATTTAAACCACCTACAGACTTGTCTCTACCTATTCCCTCACTTTAGAATAAACACTTGCCTATTAGTTTCAAGAGAATGCACTGTTCTAAGTGTACATCTAGCTTAAAAAATAAAGGATTTGCCTTTTTAAAAATCTCAAAAAAGAAGAAAAAACCTACAAAAAAAAAAAAAACACCTGATACATTTGCTCCACCAATGACAAGAGAGGTAACAGTCAACACTTACAATCTTCCTGTAAAACAAAGTGGTTCAAAAGACTTTCTAAGCGATGCCAGGTCAAAGTAATGTGAATAATGAGACAAAGCCAAGCAGATCCTGACTGAAAGAAATCAATACTCCTTGGGATTCTGGGGAAAAATGTGCACACTAAGAAAGTAAAGGAATTTCTACTTTTAATGACAATTTCACTTCCTAATACATACCTGTTCCATAATTGATACCATGGGCTTCCTACCTTTTTGTTTCATTTTGTTTGGGCTGAGCTGTATGCCTCTTTTTCCCATACAGTTAGCATAGTGCAAATCCATGCCTAACTTCAAGAATTTTACACATAAGCTTCTCAAATTCTGGCATTTTCAGTAGTGGTGGGTAAGTAGCTTCTCTCTCATGCTTCTTTTTAATGAGGCTCATGCAGATGCAGCACTCCTTATACTTAGGACACTAATTTCATTTTTATTTATGCAATTTATAATCTATGAATAAAGCAAACTTTCAGAAAAGGCAACAGGCAAATGGGGAAAATAAGTGTCTGCCGTATCTTTAGGATCAGATAAGCTAGCAAATGGCTACAAATGGAATTTATTTGTTTTCCTCTTGTTTTTCAACCTACCAGTCAATTGATAAGAATTACAAATCACTGCTCTCTCACAAATTCAGAATATGCTCAAGACATTAAATCTGAAGTTCCTCTAAAGAACTTAAAACTGCAAAAAAGGAGGACACCAAAAGAGAAAAAAGCCAGCTGTCAGGCAGTGTGCACTTCAGACGTTCCTGCATTTTTTTGTAACAAACTCCAGACAACAGGGTGTCAATTTGTAAGATAACAGTAAGAATTGTCATCTAAATTCACCTTTGATAAATGCATTTTATGCAGTTCTGTCTAGAGTAAAGGAACCAGTGCTGCTTTTACCGATAGTGAATTTAATTTTTTTATGAAACAGTTAAATAATAGCTAAAGACAAAAAACATAATTAAATGCTAATCTGTCACTAGTCTCACAGCTAGGAGAACACAGCATATCTGCTAATGTGGGGTTAGAAACAGGAGTTCAGCAATGTTAAATATACAAATAAAACAAGCAACAGGCAAGACTGCGGTTTTAACGTGCTGGACAAAGTAAAATACAAGATCTTAAAAAACTAATTAAAAAATGTACAAAATGACATAAAAATAACAATAATCTATTATAAAACTTCAGAACATCAAAGATACAAGATGTTGTGTATTGGGGGGGGAGATAAGGGGGGGGAAGAAATGGAGGACTTTATAAATCAAACCGCTAAAATACAAAACAATATAGCAAACTCCAGCCAGACCACAAAGAAGGTTCACTCTTCATAAACATCAGATCAGGCAGCTAAAATTATTACCAAAGCTCTCTTGTAACTGTCACCTGTGGTGGGTATAATTACAGGCTACTGCTGCAAGCACGCCCACGTCATATGGCAATAAAAGGACCTACAGCTTGCCAAGACCAGGCAGACAATGGAGAACACACACCACCTGACGAGAGCCCAAAAAGATCAGCCAGGGAGACTAATAAAAATGACAGCTTCGAAACAAATGACAAAGCTTCAACCACAAAAAAAAAAAAAAAAANAAAAAAAAAAAAAAAAGAGGCAATATCAAATTAGCTGGAAGTGCAAGCACTGAGGAGAGATCGCCAACAGGTCATGAGTCAAGCAGAAAGCCAGTCAAAACTGCTTCGTGGATGCATTTAGTTCAGGTTTTAGCTGTAAAGAGCTCATTTTAATTTGGGATTTGGTTTTTATTATTATTATTAAAATTTGCAGATTTGGGCTTAGCTTTGTGAGCTGTCATTTGATAGCCAAACAGATGAAAATTATGTATTTCTAATCCAGTTCTGAAGACAGAGCTAGATAGATTCATGTATCTTAATGCAGGCACCTTCTAGGAATACATCTACATCCTATATAACAAAGCTGTATTTCTTTTTCATTGTCTTATTTCCTTACTGCCTTCCTGCATATACATTCCTGCTGACCAGAGACTGATCCTCCAGCAGAACTGGGCTTTTCCCTGAATACGCAAGGTATAGAGTTTAACACACACAACCAAGATATTAAAAGGCTTTATAATCAACTAAAAACAAAGCAACAGAATTACAGAAAGAGTGAAAGGGAGGGATTTTGGTCTCATTACCAGAGCTGAGGAAATTGTTCCTATGTGATTCATGCAAGTTTGAGTACACTGCACATAAAGCACTACTATTGCTCAAAAATATGAGCACAGCATAGGCTTAATATAGAGGAAGCTCCCCAACCCCAGAAGCAAGGGATTCTCTGCAAGGTAAGTGCTTTGTTAAGCAGGCCCATAGGAAGTCAGTATTATTACTCATATGCAAAACACAGTTTTGTTTTTATTTTTTTGTCTGGAATATTTCACTGGTAAAAAGCAAATTCCCAACCCCCCTGAGCTGGAAACATAAGACTATCTATTCTTTCAAAGTTAAAAGAGATATTTGTATGGGTCTCTGCTCAGCTCCATCTCGCCCCAACTCTAGAGCTTCAAACTTAGCTTTTTAAATCTTGTTTATTGTGCTGTCAGGCTTCTAAGTGGTTATTTCTCTATTAACTTTGTCCTTGTTTGTTCTTGCATTTTTGAAAGAGCTGGAAATAACATGTGTTTACTTTGCTGTGTGTCTCTCAGCATCATCAATATCACTGTTGCTATCCCAGGAATTTTAACTGCCGCAGCAAAGCAAACCCTGGGATCTCAAATGTAAATTGTATTCCCCTCAACCACAGAATAATAATATTGGAAATGTAGAAATTACTGGGAGAATGGTAAAACCTTTAATTGTCTAGAGAAACCTGTTTCTCATCTCAGCAGTTACTTGTATGTGCCAGGTAACATGCTCCCAACAGCTAAGCATGCACAAATTTGAACTTTCACAGGCGCTACTGTGAGCAGTGCAGAGGAAGTGGGATGTAAATATTTCCTCCATCATCAGGAAAAGTCTTTTATGGGGATGTAATAGCTCAAAATAAAAACAATACTTCTGATTAGGCCTTTGAACTAGAGTTCAAGACAATAATTTTGAAGATGTGCCTTTGCCAGTGACTTACAGAGGAAAAGGGTGGAAATATCGAGGGCTCTGGAGAATTACTTATTAGGTCAAATTCCTGAAACCCTGCCTTTCAATTTTCCCCATTAAGCTCTAGCCTTAAATATGAAGAAATTTTTGTCCCAGAGTGTTATTTTACAGCTCCCCTACTTAAATAGGAACTGCATTCATCCCTTTGTCGACTGTATCTTTAAACCTGTAGTGAAACACAAGCCTCAAACAGGCTGAGAAAAGCCCTTAGCAAATGCTCAGCAGTAATGCAGAAGTAAAGACCATCTCTTTTGCATTAATACTTGTTTAAAATTTTTTAAGCTTTTTCTTTTTCCAAGTTCTCTATTCAGTGTTTGAAGAATACTCATTCTTCTCTCTTTAGGATTACATCTATTCATTTTATTTAGCTTTTTAATGTGGAGGCATTTTAATCTACCATTACTTTAATGATGTTCTGCAATAGTTTGGGAACAATGATTTATATTTCATCTTCAGCTATGAGTATGAAAGAGAAAAGGGGGAGAGGGGAGGGAAAGACTATACCCTTCTCATCAGTTACACATGTAGGCATGGCAGGGTGTTTTGTCCTTTGTATCAGGGAACAGTTTGTTCAAAATTAGTGGACAATTCATAGGGAAAATAAAGATTTTAGGGAAGCTTATGAGAGTGTGTTTCTTCCTTCTTTACTCTATAGAAGAGTGAATTATTAGCATTTGCTGGTAAATCACAAGAAAAGTCTCAGTTAATTTTAACCTCTATGCTCTGCTTGGTTGGCTGGAGGTCCAAAATATGCTTAGTGACTCACTCTGTCCTAAATTGTTTGGATTTCATAGCTCTTACTGGTCTCCCTTCTCCATAGAGTCTTCACGTTCCCTGTTAAACTTTTGTCCCAAGAATTTCTCTTCATTGATCTATAAACTCCATTCCCATCGAGGAGAAGAAAAAAAAAAAAATCACTGTGTTGCAAAACAATGTACGAGTCAGAGTGGATATTTTACCCATATATTGTCATGTCCAGGGTTGAATTACGCTTGGTACAAAGAGGACTGGAACATTTTGTGTTTTGCTTGGGAAAGTCTAACCAGAACATGCAGGAAACACTTGTCCACAGGCAGAATGAAATATTTACCCCAAGTAAACTCCAGAAGGCTAAGATTTTTACTTAACAAACATATTTCCTGAGGGAAAAGAACATTTCTGTCTTACTGAAACACAATTAGCAATTTCAGAGGACACTGTCAACAAGCTAATGGCCTTCTGCCTCTAGGTCATCAGTGTAAATATATCCCAGCTCAACAGGGATTAAAAATTGCTCATGTCTAAGAAGACGGTTGGTGTCTCCTCTATAAGACAAGTGTAACTGGACTCAGATCTGGCTCGCATGTCACAAGGTTAAGTGGCAGCGTGTTAAATGGCACAATCAGCAATGATTCATGGGCTGCAGAGTCTAACCTGTGTGTCTGCTGTTATCCCAGATTAAGCGTGGAGCAAGCTGGCACTTCAATGCATGTACCTGCAGCCTCACCCAGCTTGACCTCTGACTCCCTAGGCTTCCAGTTCCCACAGCCCAAGAGATCAGTGCCAAAAACCAAGGAATTCTCCAGCTCTTGATGGATTTTAAAAGTTTTGGAGATCTTAATGGAGAAGGGTGCCAAAATCCCACCTCTGAGATACTCACCATTTGGGCAAGGAGCTCAAAGGCTTAAGTTCGGGCCTCCTTCTGCAACCACAACTCCCACCAGCCATGCTGGGTGTCCACAACCTCCAGGTCTTCCCTACGCTTGCATCAGATGGCATTTTGGGAAGCCCTGACTGATCCAAAATGATCCTACGCCTGCCATTTTCCCAGCTGTCCACCATTCAACTGCGGGCAGTTTCACTCATAACTCCACATTTCTGACACATTACACTGCATCACCGCATATTCTTTCCATTCCTCGCAGTACTAAGCCATCATAAAATAATTATCAGACACACGGCAATGTCACTGCAAAATAAATAAATACTGCCTGTGCATGCTGCATTCCTTGTCTGGCTTGCCCGGGCTGCCAGCTAGGGTTGAGCCTGAAAAATAGCTCCCACCTGTACCCACCCTGGCAGCAGCCTTGATTAGCAAGAAGCCTAAACCTGATATAGTGGGACATGCTGCCAGTAAAAATGAAGTACGCTGGCAAGGGTGAGCGTGCAGGGACCCTGAAGCAAATCAGCATCTAGCACTGCCAGTCACACCAGAGGTGCTACAGTGGCTGGTTTCCCATCATTTGCCTGATGCTGTCAATGTCTCTTGCAACTATCGTGCAAACTTTAAAAAAAATATATGATAGTAAAAAATTCCAGTCAATATATCCTTTTAATTTGCACCAGATTATAGTTTTTTTAATGCAATTACTGTAATTTCATTAAATGACATAATTAGCATTAATGCAGACAAAACTGTCAATAGAAGGTGTAATTATGTTGTATAAAATCACAAGCACAATGTGCAATGATGCATAATTCCTCATGAAAATCATTCTGTGACTAAAATTAACTTTTAAAATATTTTTAAAATATATACTGTACAGTAAGAATGATTCAGTTATTATGGATTTAACTTCTGTGACCAGCAAGAAGCGGAAGCAGAGCAGACACGGAGTGCTTGCATGCAGAAGGAAGGACCAGAAATTTGGTCTGAAAGCGCATCAGAAAGGTAAAACCACAAGTTTTCATATGAACAACTGTGAAAAACAAACAGCTTATAGTCACACATATTTACAAGATGACTTGTGAGCAGACATTCCCCTAGGCACATCACCACACAGCTCTAGCTTTTCGGACACCAGTAAACGATGTCTCAATGGAGAAAGGTGTGACAAGAGGAAGGAGTGATGAGGCTAAAAAAACAACATTCACCCTGGAAACTGGGAGCAGATTGTCCACAGCATAATATAAAGAGTGTCAGGCACACAAGCAGAACCATACAGGGATGTACTAGACTATCTCTCTTGGCATCTTCAAAGTAAAGACCTTATTGAGAGGCACATTTCAGTCAAAACACATCATCTTGAGAGAGGCAGCTATATCGAAATCAGGCAGAGTAGAATGCTTGAACACCATTTTGGTCTTAAAAAAAATCTACAAATCCCCCCAAATCCTGAACTAATGGAGTAGAACACACAGATAAAGTCTTCTAAAATCTCTCCCGGTATTTTAACACTATTAACTCTACAGGCAACATTTTCCACAAGTGGCAATATTCTTGGTATTCCCAGGCATGTGCAAACATGAGCATCCACTTTTCACATCAAACCAGCAATGAAATGAACCCTTTAAAAAGAATCCAGAAAACTCGTATGTCACTATTTCCTCTGAATCAGGATACTTTTTCTAGAATTTATGTAACACAAATTACACTAAACTCTTTGTGCACAGGGTCCAGACTGGATCTGTGTCCTCAGTGCCTATTCAATTAAGACAGGTTAAAGCTCATCAGATTAAAACAGTAGAATGCTGACAAAAATATGATTTCATTCCTATAGCAGAAAAAAAAAATAAATCTACTAATATGTCCTTGCATTGACTCCTCTCATCATTACAAACTAATAAAGAAATTTAGTTTGGGATTATGTACCTTATAAATAAGAAAACATAGTGACAGCATTTTTCTCATTACCTTGTGTCCTGCCTGTTCTATCCTCTGTTTGCTTCCTCTTTATCTGTCCCTCTTTCTCTTGTGCTAATGCCCTTACTGCACATGTAAGCTGTCAGCACTAATGGGGAGGGAGGTGCATTGTAATGAAGACTAAAACAGGAAGATCTAAGGAACTGTGTCCTCACCTATTGCCATGCTGTGATGATGTTACAAACATCCTCTGTCTGGTAGGGGGTTTTGTCTGGTTTCTTAAGAAAACAGGGTTCACATGATTATACTATTTGCTTGTCTTCCTCCTCCTCCCTCTTGGAGCAAGGGGCATGGGTTACCTGTAGAGGGAAACCAAAGGCAAAACTACAGGCGAGGGAGGTCCTAAGGACCACCCGTTCTCTGAGATTATCACTGTGAAGATACATGGAACACATAGAATATCATCACAAACAGTTATTGCCAGTGGCCTAAAGGACAGTGACTGTCAAAAAAAAAAAAAAAAGGCATTATATGGTTTGAGGGCACGGCTGTCACTTAAGCTACAAGCCATGGTCTCATGAATCCAACCAAAAAATGAGTGCAAAGCTTTGTGCCTCTTTCTCACCTCTGGTGTTCAGTGTCAGCCACGAGCAGGTCATCAACAAGGACAAATTTGATACCAGCTAAGTTGATACAAAGCCAGGTACTGAAGGTATATAAGATGTTGCTTGATGGGGAACAATGTTTTCATTTAACCTGTTAAAGGCGAATCTTACATACAGATTGAGGCAGGGAGGGCTGCTGCACAAACTATGCTATGTGTGTATTCTCAAGACTGTGAACACCCACACTGGAAATAGAGAGAAAAATACATAATCAGGACTTAATTAAAAGTGCCAGAGTTGAATTACTTCTATGAGGGAAAAGTCAAATAGACTTAAATTTTGGGTTGTAGAAGAATCCTGCCTGTGGTATTTCTTAGAATCATGTACTTTTTATTCCTTTCACATTATCCACTTTCTTTCAGGAAACCAGGACTACTATGTTATCTAGTAAAGTTGTTCATAATCTGTCACCTGTAACCTGCTCATCCTCCTTTTCACTAGGAATCGATTCCTTTTTCTGCCCACTTTCTTCTTTCTTTGACTCTCCATTACCTCCAAATGTTTCCAAAGTCTAAAAAACTAAACTTCATAACTATTTTGGTGCAAAATCTCTTAAGAACAAATCTCTAAAGTACTTTCCTGGATTCTTGATGAAAGGTGATGGTAGGATGTCAGCACTAGGATTTTACCTACGCCCCTGCCTTTCCAGCCCCAGCATGCATGACCCTCTGATTCCCCGGCACACAACCACAGAGCTGCCTTGCACAGTTGTACCTGCTTCAGTGAGGTACCATTTGCTCTGGTCTCCACCAGCTCTTGAACCATTAACAGCAATATGATATAAATAAGCTTCAAGCAACAGGAAATATTAAAAAATTTTTTTTTAAAAAAGTACAAGTAAAAGATCCTCTTATAAAAAATAATACTATGTGCCAGTCATCCTTCTAACCTGCAGGGCGAAAGACAGCTCCTCTGTCTTTGCTCTGGAGCTTCTTTCAATCAGGAATGGTCCACCTTACCCATCTGAGGCAAATACACTGAAGTGTCTTCCTCAGAACAACCTTTAATCGGCTTATAATTCAGACAGTAAAAGGGGGAGAAAATCTTGGAGATGTAGCTGTTATATTGCTTAATAAACACTCAATTCAAAAACTTTCTTTCTGCATACTGGACCACCACAATATGATTTTGCAACCTTTAATGGCATGCCAAACACTCCAAGCATGAAGAAAATGTCACACCACAGAATAAAAAGCAGGCAAAACCTTTTTGTGCTTGAGTGGATTATGAGAAAACTGCAAATGGGGTGTTTACTACCAAGAGGAAAAAGGAGAGAGCTGAAAAGTAGGACAGGCAGGTGGAAAACTTGGCTTTTTGTTCGCAGAACGCAGCAGAACTCACTGACCGGCCTTTTCATTTTCTTTCTCTATTTTTTTTTTTTCAATAAAGCAATGTATTTTTACCATCAAGAGGAGAGATTTGTAGCAATCTGTGCTAGCAGACCTGCTTACAGGCCACAGGGACACAGGTATAGCAAGCAGTGATAACTTGCAGCAAAGTGCCACCTCACTGCAATGGAAGATGGAAGGGGCAAGAGCCATCAGCTCCCTGCATCACCAGAATGAAAGCATCTCCCTGAACCACCCTCTTGGACACCACTTCCCTCCTTTGCTTCATAGCTACCACACAGTCACAGCCCTCCCAGGGTGTCACGACCCACCACAGACATGTTCATCCTCAGTGCTGGGTGCAGGTTGGTGAACACCTCTGCACCAGGCACAGAAAGGCTACTCCTGAAGATCTAGTTTCAACGACCATCAAGCCCAATGTGGCCCAAGCAGTCCTGAAAGCAGCCATGTAGCTACAAAACACCAATAACAGCAAACAATAAAGGGCTTCACACTGGTGGAGAGGAAGGCATGGTAATACTTGAGATCTTATATCACTTAGCTTCATGCAATAAAAGAAGAAATCCACTTACCACAAATGCTATCACACTCTTCACCGTGGACTCCCAGAGAAAGCAGCTCCGAAGGAATTGTATTGTATTCCATATTGCCATGGTGATTTTTTTCACACGAACAACATTCCTTGATAAGATCTGATAAATATTGAGTGGGAGGAGGGTGGAAGAAGGAGTTTAATCAAACACACTAATATCCCACTATTGCTTCAGAAACAGGGACAATTTAAGCTACAATTGCATGCCAGGGTACATATGACAAATAAAGCCTCTATTTCAGAAAAGCACTCGTGCTCCTTCATGCTTTCTGATCACACCCAAACTTTCCAGATTTTCCTCACCCTTTAAAAAAAAGACAAAGAAAGAGAAAGCAGGTCTTGATGCCAAAAACTAACACAACAGTAATACAAACCTACCTTCATTCCCCTTCAATTCTCAAAACATAGCAGTGTCTCAGGGAAATGGTTAGAGAGAATGTAATTGAAACATTGAACCTGTTCTCTACATGTTTTGGATTAGTCCATAGAAATAAATAAGGAATTTTAGTTTTATTTTAAGGCATCTTTACTTTTTTTAAAAAAAAGGAAAATGGCTATTGTTCTAAAAGCCTATGGACTTCTTAAAAAACTAATTTAGACCTGGTTTCCTCCTTCCCAAAGAAAGGAATAAAACTCTCATTGAGCTTTAGGTGCTGTGATGTGTGCAACAGCCACAGCTATCATTTTCCCCACTTTAAAGCGCAAAGCAGAACTACTGATGCAAACTAGACCAGAAAGCAATTTCGTGTTAACAAAAACCAACCTTTTAATATACACAGAAATAAGCAGAATTTACATGTGTTTGGCATTTTATGCATAAACAGGTTTTGTGCTTGCAACAGCAATTCAAATCATCCCAAAACAAATGTGAGAGGTTAGCCGAGACAGAATTTTCACCTTTTTAGAAAATTTGCGGTTCTCCTCAGTAAAGCGCTTTTCTCGGGGCTTGAATGTTCTAATACTTGCTTTTATCTAAAAAAAATAATAATATATATATTAAAAAAATTTAAGATATGGAGTTTTAAGTTCATTATTTTAGCTTTGCATTACCAGTGTGGGTTAGGAATATCAGGATCTTTCACTCATTTCAGACACTATGTGGCTTAGGAGGAGCTGCTAGGAAAAAGGTGGATCAGTTAAAATGGATAAAGCTGGTCTCACTTCTTCAAGAACAGAGCTGCAGCGTAGCCCATGATGGCCTTAATAAATAGGATTTAACTCAGTAAAAGGCTGTAGGGCATAAACAATTGCGACTGACTCAGCCACTTAAAAACTAAGTGCACCATGTACATGCCTCATTAATTTTCCTGTCAACACCCTGGGAAGTGAGCATTGTGGGTCAGCTTTTTGGGGAGAAAGTAGGTGTTAAAAGTACTGTATAATAATCTAAACATTAAGCCCTTTTTAACTGCTGCAAATGAAGCTGTGGCATACAGTAATGGGCATCTCCTTCCTAGGGGGTCTGTGGTCACCAAAAAAGTCCCTGCATTGTTCCATCCACATGGATTGGCCAACAGAGCTAGGATGTCCCAGTACTACTTCACCCATGGTGTAAAATAACCCTCCACCACAGGTGCAACTGGGTCAGGACTTTTCTTGCTTGGTTCCTGTTTTTCACATGATGATATCCCCCCCGCCTGTCCTTGCAGATTCACACATTTCTTAGACTAATGATAAGCAAAAAGAAAATATGTCAACTTACAGGATTAAACAGGACATCCAGCTCCAAGTAAATTACTCCTTTTGAAGCACGTTCCAAGTCTTTATTCTTCAGTGTATAACAATTTTGTTTACCATTTCTAATCTGTATTTTGGAGGGGAGAAAAATGCATCAATATTTTCCCAGCTGTAATTCACAATATAATTTAAAGACACTACAAACAAACAAATAAATAAATTACAAGAAAAAAAAAATGCCCTCCTCAAACCCTGATAATATACTTGGAGTCTGAAATACAAAAATGACTGTTGGATTAGAGACCTATAAAATTGCAGATTAAATCTCTTCTGGTCCAACTTTAATTTACAGACCTTGTACTTTATAGTAGGGCAGTGCATGCAATAACCAGTCTGAAAATTCTGCCCTAGAAGCCAGTGAGTTGATGGGAAGTAATCAGCCTCCTTTATTACAGGTTTAAAATGGGATTTTTCTTCCAAAGTTCAGGAAAAGAGCCACAAACAACTTACCTACCTATTGCACACTGCAGTACACAAATCCACTTCTCAATGTTTAGTTTATTGTAAGGTTGTCAAATTATTACCCAGGAAACCAACACAATCCAAAGAAATTAATCAGTTTAAGTGGAGCGCATGCTAATGAAACAAATGTTCAAAATTAACTAATTCGTGTAAAAGACTTTTCCCTCCCACCCCGCCCCTGAATTTCAAAGCCATTTCTACACTTTAATCTGCCGGTTGGCTCTTTCACATTAGGCATCTATTAAAAAAAAAAAAATAAGCAACAGAAAAAAACTCCCTTGCCATTTTGTAAACTATTTGGCTCAAATCAAAAGCATTCTCTCTTCAAAAAGTGATGGCAGAAATGTATTTATTATACACTGTGGGATATGTATTGATTAAACATTTGGCTTTTTAGGAAGCAGACCAGTTAATTCTAAACAGCAGTAGCACAAAAAAACCCGCAGCTCACCAAAAAGCTACATTCAGGAATTGTAACGATCAACATTAAAGATAACGGAGGAAATTTGAGGGCATGAAATTGCAACCATATTTAAAACCATTGCTGCTCTGGCATTTAGAAGAGGCGCTCATACAAACTATGGTAGAAATTAGTTAGAGGAAAAAAAAAATGAGAACCAAGTGATTTTACAAGACAAGGGAAAGGTCACTTTCCTTCCCAATGTTGCTCCACCTTTTCTGTACCAAACAGCTCATCAAAAAGTACATGAGTTTTTTTTGGTGAATGGTTGAAAGGGAAGAGGGCTCTCACAAGGATCAACTTTGCATCCTCAGTGGTGTCCAACCAGGAACTCCAGCTATGTTCTCATCCAAAGTTTTGCTTAACAGGATGATAGAAGTTTATGCAACCATATGCAGAATTTATTTAATAACAATAAATAAAAACAATAAAATGCACTGCACAAAACTGATCATGAGATACCTTTGCCTTCACTGCAACAGAGCACATGCTGGGCTGGAACTGGTGGCAAAAGATGCTGCAGCTCCCAAGAAGGGGTCAGGCAAAAACTATTTTGCAGACCAGCAGGCTCAGATAATCTGCAACCCCCAAACGGAAGGTCTGCTGAAGTGGCCAGCCCCTCTTCTAGGGCCAAATGGACCGGCATCAGAAGGTCCTGAGGCCAACTATCACATACAGTATTGTTGACCTATCATTAAAAATTCTACTATTTCAGCAGTTTGCTTCCCCCACACCTCAAGCAAGGGCTAACAAGAATTTTAAAAGCTACTGAATGAAAACAAAAGAAAATTTATTCAGACACTAAAGATTTTGCTCAATTTCCCAAATTAACTGAAAAAGGGATTTACTAATGGTAGAGGTACATAGCCAGAAGGACTTGGATTGCAGTTACTGCATAGCCAACACAGAAAAAATATCATATGCTGCTTAAGTAGAAAAAGGAAAAGTATTCCTGTCCCTACTGAGAAGGTCCGAGTGTGATATCATGGTATCCTACACTCAATAAATGGTTCTGACTTTACAGAAAAGATTCTTCGTTCTAACTGCTGCAGCTGAATCAAATGTCTTGGGTGTGTCTGCAGGTGCGTTTACACAGTAAGTTTCAAATCAGCAACAATAACTTCCATCTCAGTCTTTGGAAATGGGAGATGTTTGTTGCTTGGGAAATGTTTTTAAACAGTATCTTTATTGTTGTTGATGCCATATTAAAATTGAACAGGGCAAAAAATGATGCACTGCAAACATAGTTTTAAAGTCAGCTTCATCTGGCATCTTTAATTCTAAGTGTTTGACTTGTCTGGTAATAGATGCGCAATTATAACTCAGCCTAGGACTAAACATTCATACAGATAGCCTAGCTTTTGACCTTCTTCAGAGGAAAAAAAAAAAGCACAAGAGAACAACTGCCTATGAAATGGCATTTCTCCATTCCATTTTCATTTGGATAAAAAAGAAAACCCTGCTAAAAGAAGTCAAAGAACAATAACTCTTACAGTTTTGGCAACATGCTAAGCCGGTGTGGTTCAGCAAAAGGTGTAGGGTAATTCTAACACCCATGACTGAACTGAGATTAGATTGCTGGCATGTTTCAACTGTACCCAGATGAAAACATCCAAAATAGCTTTTCATAATCTACATTTTCATTGCATGCTGTTCTTTGGCCAGAGTTGATATTCTGTTCAATGTCTCCCTCAATCTCAAGAGACAGCCAGTCATACTAATTTCATTTTGGATCTATTTCTTTCTCCTCTGGGTACTTTCCCCCAGACTTTGCTGTTTGCAAGGAGTGCTTAAAATGCTCTCTCCAGCTGTGGAGGTGAGCAAATGTTGCAGCTGGGGCTGGGGTCCTAGGATGAACCTAAATATCAAAGACCAGATTTCTCCTATCATCCAAACCCCTTCTGCTACATAACTGATGATTTCAAACACATTTCACTCAATGGATATTTCTGATAGGCGTGTCTAAAATAGGGTATCTTTCCCAGCAATGCTTACAGCTACTTATGGGAAAGGAATATTCAAGTTAGATGTGAAAATATCTGCAGCTGAAGTCCTTAAAGAAACACCATCAATATTATTCCTTTATTGTTGATGTTTTATATTCTCACAGAATACTCATGCCTGCATTCTCTGAAAGCTTCTTAATAGCATACAACACACTGAGTCTTCATTACTAAATAATATTGCCCATAGCCATGTGATTAACGTGAGGACAGTAGTGCCTGCCACATTGACATGCTTCACTTTGCAAGGTCACCATCAGAACATGTCTGAAAAAACCAAAACCCTCAGGGTTTTCATCCCATGGGAATTGCCAACATTTGGGGCATTTCCCTGTTCTGAATCAAATCAAGGACAAAATATCAGTATCGGTATTTTCACAGAACAATACATCTATTCTACATCACTGTCACTTCCACATGCAGGACCAAGCACAAGAAACTGTCAGTTGGAAGAAAAGCTAAAATTCTTTGTGCATTAAGTATTTGGACCTTCGGAGGCAGTTCAGACAAAGCACTACTTGAAGTTGCCTCTAGCTGAAGGAAACATTCAGGTACAGGAGACCACCATACAGTCAAGGCCCAAAGCGCACTGAGCTCCTTTCAAATGAATGAATATATTTGCTAAACTCTTCCCACAGATGTCCTCAGTAAAACAAATGTGACTAAACACAGTATTGATGTAGCCAGCCAATGCTAAATCTATTAAGCAACAACCTTCTGACCGCTTGGGAATTTTAATGAAATAGCGAAAGCCAAGATTGATATGACACAAAACATGGAGAAGACAGGACCCTTACACAGCAAAGGCTGTTTTTTCATTGCTCTTGTCTCAAAGAAATATGGTTTAGGGGCTTTTTTTTTTTTTAACATTGATTTTAAGAAAACTTCACTTGGTATCCAGCTTTGATGCAGATTCAATGTCATATATTGATGACCTGACAGAAGAACGCTGGGTTAAACCCCTGTACATCAACAACTGTGACGTGTGGAAAGGGTAATGGCTACTCTCCAAGGGTAATTCATCTAAAGCATTTGGGACCTCTGATATTCCTGCTTGAGCTCATTGCTGATGCACAATGTCATCCCATTTGCCCTGAATAACATAAAGCTGTCTTGTAATAGACACACACCTACCCTTATCAAAGGACATATATCTCCAGGAAAAGATGAAAGACAGACATGTATTTGATCCATCTAGACGTGAAAAAAAAGGGGTTTTTTTTGTTTCTCCCCAATCTTGAAATATATCTTGATTTGATTTTGTATGAAATGCCCATTCATTCATCCCAAAATTCTGGCCCCAAACATTTCAGCTCTGGCAACCTTCTGTGGGATCCAAAGTAGAATGGAAATTTGGGTTCCTGGCAAAAATTGATACACAAAGACCAAACAGATATAGAGCTGATGGTTTGAAAGAAAGCAAACAGCCATACGAGAATTTCTAGGCAAGTCCGAGGAGGAGCTGAAAGCCCTGGAAGCACAAGGATTCTAGGTGGAACTCTAGCAAAGCATTCCTGTTGATACCATTTAGGTGAGTAGCGCATGGTCAGGGGGGAATTTAGTTTCAGAAACAAGATATCTTTTATTCTGAAACATATGTAAGAGTTTTTTTTCCCCATTCCAAAAATTCTAGTTCACGATAAGCATAAAAGTCAGAACAGACTACTCAATTCACAGCTGTCTCTATCGCATAAATGCAGCATTTTCTCTTTTCTCAAACTGAAGCTTTCTCCTGGAAAAGGCTGTGCACTTATGGTCAAGTGCTAAGTAATTGCAATTGTCAGGTGTCTGCTCTCTGAATCCAGGCCATGTTTTAGATAATTAAGCTTGCAAAAGGCACACTGCTTGTTTTCAGTGGATGCTTGGCTACCGACCTTGCTTGGCACTTGAAAATATTTCATAGATCTCTTCCTGTTTGCTGAAAAAAGGGTGCAGCTTAAGTCTACTCTGAGCTGATAATTCATCAGATAAGAACCATTCCATTCTGCAATACAACTTTACTCAAAGGTCCTTCTACATGAGGATATTTGATGTATTCTCCTTTAAAATTTATTGAAGCATACTATATGCTTCCATGCCTCTAACAACTTGCAGCCTTCCAAGAGATGGGAGTCTCCTGAAGCAAAACAAAAAAGTACAGAACCTCACAAAGAGAAACATAGTTGTTTTTACCAAGATCTAGGGCACAAAGGAACAGAGATGTATAAGGGAATTATTGGATAATTAGATGTCGTGGTTTGAGCTGAAGTAGAAGCAGTTTTCTAACTTCAGCTAAGTCTCATCTAAGTAACTTCATTTTCTGAAAGTTGACTGCAAGTTTTTCAGACAGTTCAGTGCCCCAAAACGTATAAAACTTCTAAACCTAAATCATTCCTTGAAGCAATGAAGTTTTAGCCCCACTTCTCCATTCCTCAGGATCATTTTCTGTTTTGAGCACAAAAGCCTGCTCTGCTTAGTGGCGTAAACGGTCTTCCCTCTCTTTCCCAGACTCTGAGAAATCATTCTCCCTCTCAGCCCCAATGTTGGGCAAGACAGATCTGTTGGTCCTCTCTGAAAAGACAGGGATCTATTTTGCTGAATATCCTAGTAGCACTAATCTGTGTCTTTTCCAGTTTAAATTCTGCTTCTGCCAATGAGGCTGAACAGAGCTGTATTTGAGATTAGGTCTCCCATACATGCTTTAGAGGACAATAGTTTAACATAAAGAAGGGCAGGAGAGAAAACACAGTACATTGATTAGCATGGAAAAGATAAAATGCAAGCAAATAAACACGTCTTTCCCTTTGTCCCCTACCTACCTATAAATAGATAAAATTCCAAACTCAGTGTAATGCTATCAAAATCAATGTCTCTACAGTGCATTATTAATAGAGCTATATGAGAAACAAAGCAAACTCTGTATTCATCCAATATTACTTCATCATAACTATCAAAAGAACGTGAAGTTTTCAGTTTTATTCATGATCTGACACCTTAGAACACTTCTCATCCTGCCCAATGTTTTATGTTTCTTATTTGGTGCCTGCAATAAACCTAAATCACAGACAAGGATGAATGTAAAGCATAAGTAATTGCACCATCTCCTTTTTTTTTTTTTTTTTTTTTTTGCGCAGTAAGGTTATTCATGTGTTAATGTGATGATGAAGGTGTACACTTTTGTAAAACGCCAGTGTAAGACTCCTGAACACATTTAAACCAAAATTCATTGTCAAATTAATTAAACATTTCATATCGCTTCAACATATACTTTATTCAAAACACTTTTTTATTAAGAAAAGATTCTAGTCATCCATGAAAAATTCCTGATGTAAACTTACTTCATGTGCTGACAGCTCTCAAGTCAAACTTGCAAATTTTTAAGAGGGGGAAAAAAGGCACTTCTATTTTCAAAGGGGAATTTAATGCAAGGCAAATATTAGGCCTGATTACCTAGGAGAAATTAAACCTATATGATTTGTGAGGCTTCTTTGAGTCTTTAATTATTGTTCTCTTTCCGCATATTTATCTAAACGGTTCAAAGGATACATTCAAATTTATAGTCAAAATGATAACATACATTGAAATTCCCATTTCAAGAAAAACAGCTTAGAAAATTGCAGTTCTCTGAGCAGACTAAGTTAATAGGTGTAGAATGTTTTTTAATCAGAAAGCAGAGATGAATACATTTACACTAGATTTGACTGAAATAGGAAGAAGAGAAGTTTGGATAGGAAGGAAGAAGATCAGTTGGCAAGAGAAAGCATAAACAATTTTTATTTTATTTTTTTGTCTCAAACCTTGGACAAAAAACCCTGCGCTGAATAGTTTGGATGTTACCACACACATGCACTCCCCTTCTCCGCCTTGTTACATACTTCCTAAGGGATACTTGACAAATGCCTATAAAATCAACAGAAAATCCAAATCTAACATCTTCTCACTGTGAGCCCACACAGCCTGCTGCCGATCATGCAGGCCATTTGGCAAGCACTGGATCTGCAGGAGAGCAGCTGCTCCAGCCACTCTCTTCCAGTAACATCAGAGATATGAGGACTTGGGGAAAAATTAACAAAGCGATCAAAAATGGAATAAAAGATGTTAAGAGGTTTTTCCTCCCTGTAAACATCAAATCACTCTCCATGCCCAAATGAGACTAATATTGTTCTAAAACTGGAGATACTGACAACTCAAGCCACTAAAATAGACAATCAAAATATCCCCAGCCTCAAAAAGAACTTGAAGTCTGAGTCATAGAGGGGAGAGGATTACAAAGCCCACAACACCGTGTGGGGGACCAAAAGCCCAGTATTTACTCCTCAGCTCCTACAGCTGAGGCTCCTCTTATCCCCAAACTGCTGAGGTTACACTATGGACTCCAGTACAACCTGGGAAAAGCACATGGTGGATAAAAACAAACACACTTTAGTGATGAGATTTAGAAGCCACATTGCTTTTAATGCACATACACAAGAAATACACTTATTTAGACAAAACAATAACAAAACCAAAAACATCATCCTGCTTCTTTACCACTACAGAGCATTCCTTAGGTTGGGATCATAGCCTCTAAATCAGATCAAGAGTTTTCTGGGCAGTTCATTACTTATCTGGAAACATAAAACATTTGCAGTTCCCCTCTCTGATCTCGGCTGGTCCCTGACCTAATCTGTGTTGACTCTGTTTGGTTTTTATGGCCCGCTTTGATCAGATAGGACCTTTGCTTTCCCTCTAGAAAGCTCCCACTTCTCCAGTCTCTGCTAGGACAGAGCCTTACTAACCCATTATTGTCTTTCCTGCAGCAACCTACCTCTAGAACTCAAAACAAACCCTTGCTTAACCATATGAGAGATGTGTGCCAGCCTTTCTGCAGAGGTGAGTATGCTTTCACAAAGGTGTTTCAAAACAATACTGCGATTTTGTGCTTTATAATTTCAGTCAGGATTCACCACCAGCCGGTTCGAGAGTGCTATCACCCACACCATCACACTGTGCATTACTGAAAACATCTTACTACAGCATGTATGACTTCAATCCAGTTATATATAGCAAGCACAAATGTTTGTACAGGGCTCAACACAGTACTCACTGCATAAATATCTGTCACAACTTCTCCTCTGCAAAGGGAACCTTCTGCAAAACATCAGTGCCTCAAAACTCAAGGAAACCACCATACTTGCAGTCAAACATGTTTACATTACTTGACTGATATGAGCACAAGAGTCCTGTGATGTTTCCAGACTCATCTACTTATTGACTGAATAAAAGCTACAGCCTAGAAAGTTCTTCTCAAACTCTGCTGCAAAAGTTCCCAGAATCTCCTCTGATGCTGCACAAACGCATGCAGCTGTTGACATCCTCTTCATCTGGTTTATTCATTGAATTACCACTCACCTTGTTCCAAAATTAAATCAGTCTTACCAAATACAAAGTTGATTTCCCTAATTTCTCTATTGATGTTTTTTAATGGTCCTTTTATTTTTCCCTCTCATTTTTGAAAATGCAACTCTCCTTAATCTCCAGAGCAACCACTTTCTCCTGAGTTTGCTTTGTTTCCAGTTTTGATTTCATATTCCCATAGTAATGCTCACTCTTCATGTATTTGTTTACAGAACAAAAGCCACCAGTCTTTAAAAGCACTACGGAGTAGAAAACACCCCTTTTAGGTAATTCAGCTGTGCCAATAACAACAGCCATCTCTAGTCAATCCTACTGTGATGTGCAATTACTTTCTTGGACTAAAAAGCAGCAAGACATAACAAAGACATACTTAAAATGTTACCTTCAAAAGATGATGTGGAAATACACAGAATAACTCAGTTATGTTTTCAGACCAACATGGGATATAGCATTGACGAAGTACAGATACTTCTGCAATTTTCTTTCCAATTAACAAAATTTGTACTAAAATGGGTTGGCAATGCTCGTAACACTAAGGAGAACTATAAACATTGCCAACTAAGGCATACATAGATCACAAAACTTGTTTATCTCTAAATCTGTGTTGCTTTGTACTATGAGGAAAATAAATACAATTCCATCTCAGCAAAATCATCAATGTTTCAATGACATATACAGCAAAGGTAACTTACAGATAGCAATGGGATGGCGACTTTTCCAAGAAAATCAGGGGGTTTATCTCCATCTTCATCAAACACTGTCACTTCCAGAACATCATGAATATCTTTAATAGGGCTGGAGGAAAAAGTGCAGATACATAAAAAATGATATTTGATATACATGCACACAGCCTAATGCACAGAGATCTGAGAATACTGTTTAGTAATTAATGTTTTAGAATATAAAACTAGCATTTTAAAAATATATTAATCAAATGATGGGTGTTCCCCAAGCTTTCCCCTCGGTGTTTCAGTCCCATAACTAGGTAAAGAAAATAACTATCACACAGTGATATTTTCTGTGTATTGAAATTGTTGCTAGGAGTGTAGAACTCAGCTTTCCAACAGAGAAAGCTGGTGACTGGGAAAAGTCAAGGGCTGTATCCAAAACCAGGCTTCAGGATATTAAGAAATAAACCAGGAAACAAAACTTACATAATTTATTTTGACTTGGACAAATGTCTCCCTTTTAAGGTACTAACAAAACCAATTGCTTACAAAAAAACATATCTAAGAACCCTAACTGAAAGCCAAATGTACAATAGCTTTGTTTGGTTCAGTGCAAATGCCCTACTGATGTGGCAACAGGCACTCCATCGTAAGTATTTATCGGATCATTGAGAAATCAGTCTCATTTGAGAAAAGTTGTATTTGTGTGCCTGCAATGGCATGGGTAACTGGAAATGACTTATGAATTATAATAATTATCTCCTTTTCCCTTTTCCATGTCCCAGAGATAAAAAGAGAGAGATATGGTACATCATGTGTTTGATATTACAACTAAGTGCAGCCGTTTTGCCCAAAAGAAGGTCCTGGAACCTCTGCCTGTGACATGGTGGAGAAGGTCCTTATAGAGCAAAGTCCAAATCTAAAAGCCATCTGATTGTCTCTCCAGCTAGCAGCCATAGGATAAGATGTGACCTAGGGTCTAGTGGCAACCAAGCAACCATGAAAGGCACTATTTTCAAGACACTATAGCTTTAAAATACATTGAAACTTGCCACTTCTGCAACCATACTTACTCTCCAAATCATTATAATTTTTCAAATGATACAGCTACCAGTGGTATAAAATACTAAAATACCACAGTGACACACACTGATAAATGTTTTGCAGAAAAATCTGAATATTGAACACTCTGGTTGAAATGGATTATTCCACTCAAAGCAGTCTACCTTGCTCCAAAATGAATCTAAATCATCAATAGCTTTTAAAGCGTTGAAACGAATTTTCTAAAAATGGTCAAAAATCTAAGGAGAGATCATATAATCATAAAATAGCCAGGTTGGAAGAGACCCACCGGATAAAGTCCAACCATTCCTATCAAATACTAAACCATGCCCCTCAGCACCTCGTCCACCCGTGCCTTAAACACCTTCAGGGAAGGTGAATCAACCACCTCCCTGGGCAGCCTGTTCCAGTGCCCAATGACCCTTTCTGTGAAATTTCTTTTCCTAATGTCTAGCCTAAATCTCCCCTGGTGGAGCTTGAGGCCATTCCCTCCTGTCCTGTCCCCTGTCACTTGGGAGAAGAGCCCAGCACCCTCCTCTCCACAACCTCCT
>WAAB01006774.1:30573-68590 GCA_013389865.1 Piaya cayana
ACCCAGCACTGAGCCCTGGGGAACCCCACTTGTGACTGGCCTCCAGCTGGATTTAACTCCATTTACCACCACTCTCTGGGCCCGGCCATCCAACCAGTTTTCCACCCAGGAGAGTGTGTGCCTGTCCAGGCCAGAGGCTGACAGTTTCCATAGCAGAATGCTGGGAGAAACTGTGTCAAAGGCTTTGCTGAAGTCCAGGAAGACCACATCTCACAGATGTGAGAGCCTGACTGGCTCTGAAGAATTGGTGGTTGGATTAGGCATGCAACAGCAATAAGCAAGTTAGAGATATCTTGTAGCTGACATTTCTGAGACTCACAGGAAGTGCAGACATAAACTTTGTTTTTTAATAAAATAATTTGGGATTCTTATTAGATTTACTTTGTTGGCTGAACAACCGCAAGACTCATCTGCTGGCACAACCTCAAAATAAACAGCGATGATTGGAAACTTCTTGAGAACAGACGAAGCAAGAGAAAGGACTCCAAGAGACATGCATTCAGTTGCACCCATGAATTAAAGAGAAATCCAGCAAGGTACTGCTATCAAAGAGATCATATACTTTTTATCGTGTTTGCATCCCAGCCCAATATTTATGAATGCTGCTTTTCCAAGAGGTTCATCATTCTCAAACTGTTCTTCCATTGGACAGTTGCAAATGTCATAAGTGCTCCATTGCCAGCTCTGGTGGTTGCTTTCCTTGTCACAGACCACTACTGCAGTCTTGAAGACATTTATCTCACTCAGTTATTCACAGAAATCTTTGTCAGCATAAAGCAAGACTAAAAAAAAAAATATTCTGCCTAAAAGCAATACCTAAACTATCACTTTTGATATTAATGAAGTCAACAGAAAAAAAGAATACTTTGATTTCCATAAAAATTTAAGCTTCTAATTTAGGGTAAGCTACGTTTAACTACTTTAGATTCAGAAGATATATCAGGAGCAATAATGACCTTTGATTTTTTGCTTACTTACGTATTAAACAAGGATTCTACCATGGTTCAATGAAACATTTTATTTTAAATTACTAAAAATGTAGGCATGAGTAACTGGTCTGTACTTTCTGTTATATTATCTCTTTGATCCAGCTATGACTCCATTATATCTAGTCATGATTCTTCTTATAAATATCACAGTAATTTTTCTTTTAATGACTTCTATTAATAAACTCCATGAAAGAACTAGTAAAAGGCAAAAGGTTTTGAGTTATATTTGATATTTCTCCAACATCTCCTCAGACTATGAGAAAATGACATATCTTAAACTTGACCTTTGCATTTTCCCCAAAATCGATATCTTTTGTAGTTCAGCTGCTAACTGTTTGGTGTTGCAGCATGTTTTCAAAAGCGATCCACTTACAATGTGAAAACTTTGTTCCACTCTGGATTGAGGTTCTTGTAAACAGTATGCGTTTGAAGGCTGTCATTTCCCAGCTCTAGCACACAGAAAGGATCACTTTTACCTAGAGAAGATCAGATAGGGGGAAAAAAATGGAAAAAAATGAAGCAAACTAGTTGTATTTTAGCATGCACATTCTCTCTTTGCAGTAGGGCTGAGGAAGTGATTGGTCAAGTAAAAGATCCATTAAGACAACTGCAAATTGCCTCATTCTGTTGGGAAAACTTGCTAGAAAAATAGTATCTCCAAGGTATTCTCAGTTCTATAAAATCTAACATTCACCTTACAACTCATTCAGGTGGCTTAACTCTAGTATCTGAAATCTGAGACATAGAGCAAATTGTTTCTAAGTCTTTATAGCAATAAAGATCTGCTCACACTGGCAATTATTCAGATGACATTACGAAAGCAGCAGCCATTGTCACCCAGGTAAGCATCAGTGCTGCAGTTACAGTTCTCTATTTTATCCTGAGCTTAAAGTCTGTAGTCTTCTTCAGCTGATTACAGTATCTGCACCATGAGAAGAGAAGCACTATGCTTGTATAAGCAGCATTAATTTAATCAGTTCCATGGGAGGAAGTCCTTGAAGCTATGAATACCCTCTACAGTGCTGCAGTTTAAACAAAACCCAACCACATCTGGAGAATCCATGCATGAGCCAGGTATCATACTTAAAGCAAACAAAACAAACCCTCAAAAACCATAAAAACATAAGCTCCTCTCAAAAGAAGGATGTCAAAGTGGAAACCATTACGGTGAAGACATGTTTGCTAATGGTTTTGGGGTTTTTTTGTTAACTCACATTACATGAATTTGTAGCTTTCACTACTTATTGCAGCTCAGCAGTTTCCGTTGTGAACAGAGTAACCTTTATCAGCAATTCTGGTTCAATATCTGATTTAATCTAATTTTCAGTGCTCATGTATAACTCAGCCGCAGACATTCCAGCCTAACTTTTATGCAGGGATTTAGATAGCAGACAAACAAGACATGTAAGTAAAAGGTGTCTTTTTCTTAATCTTAACTTTTTGTATTATTAACGCAGCGCTCTTAAGGTTCTTATTCTGAGAAATTTATAAACTGAATAGAAATCTTTTCAGTATGTAAACAGTGGGTATTAACTGGTCAATACTGGTAAAGTTTAAAGACCGTGTGTATTACTGGAATCTATTTGTCTTCTCCTTTTCAGCTTATGTGCCCTTTCCCTGATATGTGTGGAAAATGCATGTAGCCTTTCAGAGAAACTGCTTGGAATGCAAACTGGCATGTGCCAAAACCAATCCCACTGTGTAATTTGGTACTCTGAATGCTATTTTTTGGTCAGTGAGCAAATGTAGTGTTTGAGAAGAACTCTCACTCATACACAGAAAACATCCAACAAAACACAAAGTCATTTTCACATCAACAGAACTACTATGTAGGAATATAAAAGTATGGAAACCTCAAACCAGGCTAACCATGGCTGAAAAGCTTCTATATATTTGATATAGCTGTACGGAAACTAGACTAAAAGGTACATCAAATGTCAAAATATAAATTTTCAAAACACCGTTCAAAAAGCAAGCAGACACTACGCTGTTTCCTGCCAGCTATTATTGTAATAGGCTACAAACATGGCATTAAAAATCTATAGTACCAGTATATAATCAACAGACAACAGAAATCCCAATCACACCAAAAACAGTCTTTACCATGGGAATAGGGTACAAGGTAGCATTACACTTGTCATCAGATGCCTGGTCTGCAGAAGTCCACCCACCTGAGACTCATGACAGCTACAGGACAGGACAGGACAGGACAGGGATAGAATGCTACCTGCTCATACTGCTCCTTTATTAACCCTTGGAAATCTTTGTACCTCTTATTGTCTGTGCAATCATCCCTGTATTGTATTTTTAGCTGGACTTTGAATTTACTTTTATCAGCAACAATATCTCTGAGCAGCCTCGCTGGCAATGCAGGAAATATGGCACCGCTCTAGGAGGGCTCTATTATGGAAGCCCATAATTGCTGCACTAATCATTTATGAATGGCTCAGAACAGATAATTAATCTTTATGTCTCTCATTTCACGATCAGAAATTATGCTATTTTTACCTAAAATGGCTGCATCCTTTTGCAATTTGGTGGGTCTATTACAGCATAATACTAGGATATTTTCAGCACTGCCATTGAAAAACAATTTGTCATTTACTTCATGAATCAGGCTCAAAGCCTGGGTTATTTTGAATATAATGACAGACTGAGTAACCTTTTACTTAAGCAGAATTTCATTCTGTGCTATGCACAAGGAATGTGTGTTACATACGCTGTATGAAAAGTCTTTGAATTGCAGAATCAAGAACCTGCGCGTCTCTTCCAACGTTCATTATCCACCCACATGCTCCTGTTTAAGTATTGAGGGAGAGGGGGCCAAATCCATCACTGATGCAGTTGCATTAGCATCAGTGAAGTTTTCCAAAGGGTAAATAAGCTTTCAGACTCAGCTCTTTTCCTGGACACTCTGTATTAAAACGTCACATATTTCTAGATAGCCCTAGCCTTGACCTTTGCCAAATGTTCTGCTTTTCCTGTGGTACAGCTCTTATTAAATTTGTTATTAAGGTGCAGTTACACTCCTAATCCTACATATTTGTATACATTATATCAATTTAGAAATGCATTTCTGTACAAGCTACCTTTTGTTATTGGCAGGCTCTTCGTCTTCTAATTAAACTGTTCAGTTCTTTAAAGTATTAGTGTTTGAAGTCATCTTTATTTTTCTCTTGCAGGGTTAAGCAATGATTTCTCCATTGGTCCTTATTTTAGGAGCAACGTTCTCATGCCACAATGTCTTCATGAATACCAGAGAATGGAGCAAGAGTCTTTTCTCTCTAGCATCCTTCCTGTCTTTACCAACAAGTTATCTTAAAAAATGACTGTGTCAGCAAATACACAACACACAATGCTGTGTTTGTGAATTACGAGCTGCTGCAAGATACAGAGGGGAATTAAAAGGCCTCCAGAATCTTGGAGATGATAATAAAAAAAAATAACATCCAGGCAGTTGCTACGCAGAAGTATCAATTCCCTAGACCTTCCCTGGAGAAACAATATAAAGTTGTATTTCTAAAAGGTGTTAGTGTCCATTGCTGTCAGGACCAAGCACAATTTGAGGTACTGATCAGTGGAAAATCCATTCTTTTCTTGGAGTAAGTGTGCCAAAAGTCCCAAGCCAAAGACTCAAATGAGCTGTAAGAGAAACCATCACACTTGAATCACCATCACTGGTGAGCTTTCTTTTTTAGGAGGCAGCCTCAGCACCACCCAAACTCACACACTCAGCACCACGTCATATGCCCCCAAAACCTTTCATTCATGAACTCACAAAACACCGGATAAAAGATAGGGGAGGCTGCTTTGCAGGAACCATCATTTTATATTGGCTCTTATTTTACATATTCCCACTGGAAAATACATCAGCACATCACACTAAGTATTAAATTATCGATCATGCCTCTCAAATCAAATCAGATCTCCATTCACTGGACCTTCCCACGTGCTTTTGAGAGTCAAAACCACTTGACATCCTAGCTCCTTGAGGCAAGTTTTGCCACTGCAGAAGTGATGACATTTACTTTTCCTTGGTCAACTAACAGTAATGCACAAAGTCCAAGTAGCACTTTCAATATACTACAGCATCATACGCTGCAAAATTGAAATAAAATACCTGAAAAATCTGCTGCCAACAGGTCCACAGCCTTTAAAACTTTGACTTGCAAGAAGCCAACATCCTTCATGTCCCGAAAGGAATTCTTTATACACTGCAAGGAGGAATACATAAAGATATATTTTGTTTGTAATTCAGTAAGAAACAGAAATTAATGAACTAAAATACACAAAAGACATTTTTATATTTATTGCTGTTTCGATGGTGTTTCATTTCAGAGCTAATTCTCATATATACATTTCTATATCCTAGTCTCACTGCATCACAACCCTAAGTTTCAAGACATCACACACCAGCTGCTCCTATGGAAATTCTCCATTCACATAAGTTACATATTAACATTATCGGAAGGAGACCAATATATTTATTTAAGTATCATCAGCCAGTTAAAACATAAAATGGGACACAGGTAGACCTGGAGAAGCAGCATGGGTCAGGAAGGCAGCACACTCAATCAGAAGTGGGAAAACACTCCTTAAAAGTAAGCTTGACTTGTGTTGCACAAATTCCTCATGCCTCAGTCTCACATCCAATTTTCGACAGACAATTTTTTTGCCCAGCTTTTGAGGATGGAGGTAGAAGCCATCATAGAGGCTTTACCTCCCAGCAGGTGAAAGTCCAAAACGTATCCTCCCCAAAGGAGGAAAGAAAGCTAAGTATGCTATGATCTCCCCGTGAAATTCAGTGTCTCTCATCCCCTGAGATAATCTCTTAATACAACTCAAGTTTGTAAAGAAAAGTATTAGTTTAAAACTCAAACACAAGCAGCCAAATGGCTTGGGTATATTCTGCCCTGCCAATCTCCTTGTCATTCTAAACATAATAACTATTCCATGTAATAGTATTCTCTGGTAAAAGACATTATTATGACTGGACAAATCTTCCCCCTCCCCTGCAATTCTGAGTACTTCAAAACTAAAGGAGAAAAAAGGAAGGAAAAAAAATGCAAACTCACATAGCGCTGTGAAATCTGCTGCCTTTCACTGGGGTCTCCCAAAGGGCAGACACAGAGATCAGAGATAGACACTCCTGTACATGGGGCAACAGCAATCAACATTAGCAGGGACCCTGGCTGTTTTTCCAGAGGCAGCTCTAAGCAATTGATCTGCTTCATTGGCAGGGCAGTAATGTCAACTTGGCACCTAAAATGACATTGCAAACAGTTAATAAGAAAAAGGAGCTGGGAAAAAAAAAAATAAAGTAACATTAATATTGATTTCAGTAGCAAGCCGGCACCAAAACTTATTGCTTGTTCAGGATGGAAAGAATGCAAATAAAAAACATCGCAAAAATAAACATGGGAAACCAATTAGGCAGTTTCTATTGCACTTATTGTCAGTTTCGCTTTCTGGTTGATCTACTGGTAAGCAGAGGTAAAAGGTTTGGACTGCGAGTACAGTAGGAAAACTTAACTCTGGCCCGCCTCACTTCCCCTCTAAAATCCCCTAGGGCTTTGTGATGGATTTGAAACGCAATTTTATTTCTCCCATGGGAAAAGAAAAGGGGCAAACACAAAATTTAAAACATTAGCCTAAAATAGATTAGTTGCTTTAAAGTCACATACTCCATTTTATGCTACATTATACTGTATGCCCCAATCTCTTTTACAAGCCTTACTAGAGCTACATTTTCAGTGCACTGTAATATTTCCCAAAGGGAAGAATTGTCTTACAAGTCCCCCCAACCCCTGCACATAATATGTATCATTAACCTGATACGTTCCCCAAAAAATAAAAATAAGGAGCAAAAAAAGAGAAATATTGATAAGGATATTAATAAAAGATGAGTATGGGCTAAAGCAGAGAGAGATGTCACTAGACAGCCAGTTATATGTGAAGGGAGTGGTTCAATGCAATAGAAAACCTAATCACTTGGCTCAGCTAAATGCCTTCCATTTAGAAGTCCAGTAAATGGAGTGGAACTTTTTTGAACCTCTGTGGGGTTTGGCTTTTAAGAACAGGTTGAACAAAAGTTACAGAAGAAAAAGGAAAAAAAAAAAAAAAAGAGAGAAGCTTTGTTGCCAAAGTGCAAGTGGAGTCACATTTCTCAAAGGGACAGTGAGCGGATGATGCAGAGTGAGAGCTTTTGCTCTGCTTAATGCCTGCCGACAAGTTTTTATTTAATCTAAACTTGTTAAGGTGTTGTCTTAATAGGCTAAAATTCCACAAGGTTCCCCCAAGTGGGTTTCTTCTGGATAAATGGTGCATGTAGTGTTCCTGATTGATCCCATTCCTGTAGTAGAGCTGGAGTGGTTTATACCCATCTGCTATAAATTGCATGCTTTCCGCTTCTTAACAGCCTGTTTTCTGTGAATTCTAAGGGGTAGCAGGAAAAAAAACAAACAAACCCCAAAACATTTCAGCCTGAAAATGCAAAAAGATATGTTATGAAGTAAAAGTCATTGCTCTGATGAGTTTGTAAGTCATGCAGTAGCAATATGTATAAGCTCTTCTGAGCAGAATCAACGGGAACGACTGCCTTAAATGTGTTCTTTGCTATTCACTGTAGTGAATGTACAACAGGTTGCAAGTTTACTCTTAACTGCTTTCAAGTGCTTTGAAAGAGAAAGAAAATAAACCAGTAAGAGTACCAACACTGTTTGGTGTGTAGGCTGCCTCTCAACACAATTTCCAAGTGTGAGAGGCTGCATTTAAAGCACATTGCTGTGCCTAGACTCTTCAGAAAGACATGACGAGAAGCTACAGCAGAAAGGAAAACAAAGCAACAACAAAAAAAGGCAAGCATTTGAGAAAAAGACCTTATCGCTTCCAGAGTCAGGTCAACCTAACACAGTCACTTCTAAAACTGCAGCAGTTTTACTGATACTGTAGGTATCAGTGCAAAAGGGGGGAACATATAATTATCTTGGGGGTTAGTTTTGAATAAACTGATGCAAGAACAGGGGAAAATTCAGGGTCACCCAGCTGGTTTGTGGTTCAGCTGGTAATAGAGGCCATGCCTCCTACATTAGCATTTCATCCACCACCCACCCAACACAGTCCACAGCTGGGAAAAGCTGCATTTGCTATTCATATTAAGGACCTTCCATGGGATAAAAAAGAGAAGACAGACATTCAGATAACTATGTATCTCCCACCAAAAGATAACCTCAGAAATATCTCATAGCTCAAAGGAAAAGTTAAATATAATTCTAGCTTGTTTTGGCAAATCAGAATTGTTTCTGTTACTAAAAGAATTTGATTAACCAAAGGTCAAAGAAAAGATTGAGTATAAAGGCATATGGGTAGGAGGGATGCACATGTGGAGGGGAAAACAGCGGGAGGTGGCATGTAAGCATTTCTTCCTCAAATCATGTCTGATTTCCGTGCAAACTTCCTTAAAACATCTGTGTTCACTCAAGGTGATGGTATGCCTCTGTATTTTCTTTTGAGAAACTGAAAAGAAAATCCACATTTGCACTTACAAATGGCAAAAGGCTTAAAAAAAGACAACTGTTTAATTTAGGCTATACAGCATAAATGATCAGACTGCAAAGAATGCAGCTTGGTAAAACAATTAGACATTCAATTTACTATATGAATTCAGCAGTTTCCACACAAACGCTTCTACACTATCAAAATGAGTCTAACGGTTTCCAAACTACTTCCCCCATTCTCCTGAAACAGAAACTCTTCCTTTCCCTCTTTCTCAGCTTTCTATCTGTAACACCTTATTACAGATAATTATTTCACAGGAAACTGGTAAGAAACGACCATGATGGGGACAGTATAAAACTAAATGGAGCTAATCCACTTTTTGCCTGATCTGAATACAAAGGGTAAGAGTCTCAGATTATTTGTATTTCAAGTGATGCAAGTGATCTCCTGAGTTAAACTCCCAACATAGTAATCCTATTTCAGAATAGGACAGCTCTGCTTGTTGTCATCTTTTGCTACATTGCATATTAAATTCAGGTATAATCTTTCACACACACAGAGCTACATGCATGATCTACAGGCAACACAGTTCTGTAAGTTAAGTGCACTGTGGACTCAAATATATCACTTTTTATTTTTTTAACCACACTTAATTAAATCTTTTCCTTCCTCCTCCTGATCAATATTGAAGTCTACACTTCAATAGTAACCTCTAGTCCTGTAGAGAATTAACACCACAGCTTTAGTTTTCATTTAAGAATGTTCTTTTGGTTTTCAGCCCTCACCTTTAGTTGCCAAACTTTTTTCCCTTCTCACATTTTTATTCATTTTGCAGAGATCTGCTACTTGAGAATACTACACAGTAAATTAGGAGTTAAATTATTTGTTTAACTTTATCTGGGAATCAAATGTTAAACTTTCACTTAAAGGTGCAGAGCTTGGCCTCTTACCAGGAGTCAGAGTTGTATTTTATTACCTAATCCACGGTTCATCAGATTACAATAAGTATCCTTAAATACATATAAACAGACACATAAAAAAATCTGCACACAAGATCACCATTTATTTCCCCTGCAGAGTTCTTGAAAGTCCTTCACAAAAGAGGTCAGAATCATTATCACAGTATATAGTACGATGTAGCTATGATTAATATTTGAAAAAGAATTTCAAATGCCACAGGTGTCAAGGAGACAATTAATAAGGTCTTGTTCCAACTTCTCTGCAGATAAGTTCTGGTTGTCTGATTCTTTCTATAGCTTGGTGAAATTTAAATGAAAGTTTTGGGCACAGCCATAGGAGATTTTACTGCTCCATCACAGCAGCATGGCCTTTAAAATAAGGATCATTTCTTGTTGTAAAGACACTATTTCCTGGAGGCATTCATCACAAAGATACTGGATGCACTCCAATCTCATAGCTCATCGTCTTAAGTCTAGCAGTTTTCATAGTTTTCTTCTTGGGGTAAATATATGAATCAAAAAAAAAAACCCAACATTTTTCAGAATGTCTTTTTCAAAACTTATTCCTTAATGCAGAAACACTCTCTAACAACTTGGCATAAACAATTTAACTCTGTCTGGACAAATTCTGCACATGTTAACACCTTTGTTTATTAATATACATTAACATCACCTCCTGTTTATAGCATACCGCTTGTCCCAAAGGACACAAAAAGCACTCAATAAATGTTTCTAACAGTTCTGTGCAGACTAAATAGAGGGATTATTTCATCCAGCACCAAAACACAGCTACCCCACGGTGTCAGACTCTGGCAGCTGAATCACTCAATGCCACAATATTTTAAGTGAGGAAAAGAAATTGGATGCAGTTGAAAATCTGAGGAGAATGTAGGTACGCTGAACGTAATAATTTAGCTTGTGATGTGCACTGACAGTGAGGGTTCATTTCATGATAGGAGAAGGGTGCTGTGAAATCTCACCAAATGTTTCCTTAGTAATTCAGAAGCATACAAAGGCCCCAGATGCTAGTGTTTCGTACCAGAGGTCCAATATATTTCTTATCCTACATGTTCCATAGTCTCCACAGATGCTTCAGGTCCCATTTCAAGAACAATATTTTACCTTGAAACAAAATTATGCCTGGGAGAAGAGCCGTGCTCCAGGGGCTTAAGGCATCCATCCTACATAAAATCCTGGGACTAAAGGAATTAACAGAAATCTTCATTCCACACAAGTTCAGCACACTGGCATATCAGAGATGACTTCATCTTGTGTATCTCCTCAACTTCATTTAAATATTCATACACATACTTAAAGGTCTAACCAACACAGTTCAACCTACATGGCCCTGAGGGAGCATAAATGAATCCAAACTGTATCTACAAATTGATCACAAAATTATAATTAAGATCTAGCAAATTTTGCCTTTTCCTCAAAACCATACAAATTATTTGAGGACCGTTAGGTTTTACTGTTGTATGTAATGACCGAATATAACCCACAAACATTTTACTAAAGAATCTGTCCTACAGGAATGTTTTTAAATCTAAAAATCTCAAAACTCAACTTGGAAGTCATGGTGACAATAAACATGGCACTTCATAATGTTGTTTGCCTACAGGATCCTTCCCCAGATTAGACTGCACTTGAACCCTTCATAAAATATTATTTATTGGGTGTTTAAAGTTTGTACACTGTACAAACAAGGCTTGCTAGCATGCATTTCGTTTTTCTTGCAATCTCAAAAACTAGTATAATTTCTTCCTGTTTTGATGCTACAGTGAATTTGCTGTGCTTAAGGCAACAACAGTAATATTTTCTCTCAACACAGACAGCAAAAATAACTTTCCGGTAAATCTAACACATGCAGGCTCACCTAGTGCTGAAATCCATAATAACAGAATAAGCATTTCGCTGATAATATTTTGGCACACTGAACACCACCTGCCAGAAACCAGTAGGGGGAAAAAAAGTGGGAGGGGGGAGCCCTAAGGAAGAATTGCTCCAGCACCAGGGAGACTAAAGAGAAGCAAGCTGCAAACACTGCAACATTTCTTAACTCTGAAAAAAAAATATCAGAAGTAATAAAAGTAACTGTGAGAATGGAAGGAACAGATTCATCTTCAGCCACTTCTCCATGTGATGAGCAATAGCATTCAGCCAGAAAGCATTTCCTGCTCTGCAAAACCACAAACATTTGTAGAGCCAAAGGGCATTGTTCTTCTCAGTGAATAGTTTCAAACTGTTTGAGTGGTTAAAGTAAGAGAAATGTTCTTATGAGTTACTGTTATTTAGTCAGCAAGTTGTGAAACCCTCACCAGGTGAGAACAGCAAATAACTGTAGACAGGATCTCCGCCCCTAAGAATTGAGAGGTTTTAGCACTGATCCTGCCAGCAGATAAGCATGGCCAGGCCCAAGTAAATTAAATGGTTCCCGGTGCTGCTGCATTTAGTCAACAGCGCAGATGCAGTTTGGAGTGAACAGTCTGGATGAAAACACTGCAAGCCAAAAGAAGGGAGGAGACAACATGAGGAAAGGTGTGGTTACTACTAGGAAACCAAGACAGGACTAATACTCTACAGAACAAGATGGAGTTAGAGTGGAGCAGGATGTCCCAGCAGGAACCATATTCTATTCCGATTAAGAAATTAAAAGGTTCAACTACTAACCCACAAAAAGTCTCATCTGCTAATGTGGCATAAGATCATTACTTGAGAATCTGAAGCTATAATGGAATAATGCAGTGGGACAAAATCCAACATGGGTCAGTCAGGAGGTAGGGAGATCACCTGCAAGGCTGCCCCTGAAAACGATGCTTTAAACAACATGAGCTTGTGCAATAGTGGGGGTACCAAACCCTCAAAGATCAGTCCTCTATGGTGACAGGGAAGAGATTACCCAAAGAAAGCAATTCCAGGTAACAGGACTGATATGTAAACAAGGCTACAAGAACACACCAAGTGGCAAACACAGAAAAGGGAGACCAATGTCACTCAAAAAGAGGGTCAAGATGCCTAAGCTGCTGCCAGCCCTCAGCCAGAAATCAGCCCTGCAGAGTACAGAGAATCTGAAGCAATATCACCACGCAAATGCAGACAAATACAGCCTCCCTGCTGCCACCAGTTCTCCCAGAAAAGGCTGCCACTGAGCTCACAGAGTATTTTGGATTTTAGATTCAGCATGTGTGGAGTCAGCTTGCGTGTCTCTGCATTCAGGTCATGGTTAATCAATAATAGGTTATATAATAGTAATATAATAGGTTATATAATATAATAATATAATAGGTTATAGTATAGTATAGTATAGTATAGTATAGTATTGTATTGTATTGTATTGTATTGTATTGTATTGTATTGTATTGTATTATAGTAATAAGTTTTAATAAACATACTATTAAAGAGGCATCTGGACATGGCTGGAATAAGGAGAGAAACACACAGCATGATACTGGTAATGAAAATAGACCAATTTTAAAAAATATATATACACATGTATATAAAAATAAACATCATTATTTTTTATACTTAACACCACCCACCAAAAAAAAACTTACGTTCCCAAAAGTTCCTCATGTTTTTTGTTATCCTTTCTCCAGACCTCAATGTCCAACATATCCTTCCTGTCAGAGAAGTAGTGAAAATCAAACTGTTCCCTCCACTGAGGATTTGCACTCTTACACAGTGTCTAGAAAACATGCAGTTATAATATTTACTTTTCTTAAATGATACTTATTTCCACAGTAAAGCACACATCAATTCTTCTACAAGAACAAGGCCAGATGTTAGGACATCAAGTACTAAGGTCATTCTAATCAAAGCTTCCCAGCTCATCACACGCAGTCTCATCACCCTTAAAAACTCTCATCCCCTGTTCCCACTAATGATAAGTATGCAAGTGTGACATGAATGAATGGTTGGAGAAATTCTTAAATGCAAGGTAGATCCACTTTCAGTGGACTTCAGTCATCATTCAATGTCACGCTCACACTGGAAGAAAACAAGAATAAACCTTTTGGGGATAAACACCTGAAAACAGGTTTGAATGAATTCAGGAACCCAAACCAGTACTTCTCACCCTTCTGAGTTAAGATACAGGCAAAGAAGGAGCAGCCTTGAAATTATTAACATCCAGTTAACTTGATATCTGTAAATTGTCCCTCTGAGTTCAGTGAGGTTGTTCATGTGTTCAGATTACTCTGAGTATTCACCAGATTGGGACTTAAATCACTTGCAATTCATGTCACACTACACTACCCACCATCAATATCAGCACAGCCACTGAGAGAACAGGAGATAGGATTAGCTGGACCATGACTGAGACTTCTCCCACCTTGTCTGCTTTTCTGGACCATGAGAGATTGTGCTTCATAAGTTGAATAAATGCCAGGAGAGAACATGAAGGACTGCCAATTTAAAGTCTTATTAGGGTGTAAAAGCAGCAGTCCTCAACTTTTGCTGGACCCCAGACACAAATACTAAGCAATTAACTAACTGGAGGCAACATTCTACTTGACTCCTCATTTTAAACTTCTTATCTGCATACAGTGCAGTCTTGCAGATTCACTACACAGCCTACGAACCATTAAAGAGAAACACAGAAAGGGATCTTAACCAGAATAACAAATATTTATTCCAAAATAACTAACCCATTTATTATTTTCCAAAGCTGCTTTTCTAAATAAAAACACTATAACATGACCTTGGTTTGAGGTCCTATGTGGGGGACAGAGTGCAGGTTTCAGATGTGCCTGCATCTGATCTGTATGTTCTGTGAATTTGCTGTGTACACTTTGCAGAGGAGGGGGTTTGTTTCCTCCTCCCTCCGCACTTTCAGTTCATGACATGGAAGGCTCTTGCTTTCTCAACAGACTATTATTTTAATTATAGCCCTTCTCCTTATTAGACTTCGGAGATGAACTGTATATCTTCAAGAGCCCCATTAATTTCTTAGATTCTCATGAAATGGTACTGGATACAAGTAAACACAGCCTAGAAGAATAAAAATTCATATCAAACACATGGAATATACTGTGTGTTATGGTTCTGTTGGGTTTTCTTTTGGTTTGGTTTGGGTTTTTTTTCCTGTTTTAAGTAAAATATTTTTGAAGAAAGGTGTATTAAAAAAGAAAGAAAATAAAAAATTCCCCTGCACTGTGAACCATTCCAGGTCTGCTTTTCCAGCAACACCTAACACTGCAAACCTAACTTCTGTATTGGCAGAGAACAAAACACATCTGTAATGCATGAAGCTTTATTTCATTTCATATAAATATTAAACATCCATCAATATGATGAGTACATTCAATGCATAAAACCAGATACTCATAACTTCCTATTGCCATATTGGCACGTAAAACATATTAGTAAAATGTTAACATCCCTGATCTGATCTTCTGGTTTTGATTTCACATACATAGAAGAAATTCAAGAATAGTTCCATCTGATGTAGCAACACAGGTAAAAGAAACACCCAGTACATTATTTGCTTCAACAAAATTATAGAAATCTTTAATACTTACCTTGTATCTTTGATCTCCCAGTTTGAGGAGAATAAAAATCTCTGCCAAGCCCCCCCAGGGGATGTTCTTCCCCTCCAAGAGCGTGATGGTGACCAGGCCATTCCACAACTGGTTCTTGCGCAAAGAGTCAGAGAGTCGCATATTCCGCATGAAACTTGACTGAAAAGCAAGTCAATGACACAAAATATTTATACACCCAAGCCCGTATTCTTATGATTGTGATAAAAAGGCACCAGAAGCAAGAGACGTACCATATTTCTCCCACAAGAGTAAGGAGGCAATGGAGAGCAGAAAGGTGCTATGGCTTTTCTGCCTATACCATACTACAGCTGGCCCTGGGAAGGGGTGACGCCCAACGTTAGAGCAAATTCAGAAGGATTAGTTTAAACCACCAGTGAAGTTGCCTTCAGCTAACCTAGCTGAGCTATGGTAAGAGTAGACCTCGAGCACTGACAGCAATCTGTTACCATAGCTCAGGGAAATACACAGAAGAGTGCTGGAGAGGAGAGGTGGAAGAGAGGAAACTAAAGTAAACTCTTAAATGTCTCCAACCTTAACCACAAAACACGGGTCTGTCCTTTCTGAGGAGACAGCCCACAGTCATAAAGTCTACGGGCAGGTGAAAGGCTGAGTATGCATCTTCCACCTCCTCAATCACTCAACTCTCATCCATGTTAGCTCTTCACCTGCTGCCTTTGGAGATCCTGCTTCCAGAAACTGAGCTCACGAATCAAAAATACTGATGCCTGCTGAAAAACACTGACACCACCAGGCTCTTTATCTGGAGTTATGGTTACCTGGTAGCCACATTTGTTACCTTTGCAGCCTTATCCTATATGGCACGGCTGCACTAACAGTTTGCTAACTGGCAGTATTTTATTGGACAGAGGATGATTAAATAGGCCTTTATTTGGGGGGAGTGAGCTGGAAACATTAAAACTCAAGGCTATGCTTTTCTTCTCACAGTAAATATCCTGCCATATTTTATTCTCGTGAAGCAACTTTTAACTCGCCACACTTCAGAGCTTCAATCATGTCACATACAGGTGGGAGCAAGACGGAGGAGATTTCACAAGTCACTTTAAAAGAGGACGTGTTAGCTTTAAAAGCAAGTAAGAAATGCTGTTGCTAAATAAAATGATTGCAAAAGCACCTGATGTCTGAAGATTACTTTTTATGGATCAATTACCCAGCAACAAAATTCTTAAATCATAGGTGGTGAACTCGCAAGTTTTTTACTTGCTTTTTACTGGTTAAAATACCAAACTCTTTGAATCCCACAAGTATATTAATATACTTCTATTTAAACACCTCGTTTGGCTTTCCTGGCACATTGATTAAAAATTCCTACCTTTAAAAAGAAAACGAGATTTTGATTCATAAATCCAGCTGCAATGTAATTTCTTTTTTTTTTTTCTTTAAAGTTCGTCTTTTAGGCCAAAAAGCTAAAGCACAACTGTTCCCATGGACATACTTCAAAGTCCCGGCAGATATATTCCTCCCTAAACACTGAACTATTTCAAAATCCTTTTTATAAAAAAGGGAGTAATGTCCACAAGGGATCAAAGGGCATTCTACAGTCTGGCAATTGCCTTAGAAAAATGGCAGTGCTTCCATGAAATATGCCCTAAAATAATTTTGCAGCTTGGTATGTCCTAATTTCGAATTGGATGTTTATCTTGGAAAGGCTTCTATCTAACTTGTCCATAAAACAGCTCCACTTAGCTCTATGAGCCCTGTGAAAATGGAATCCAAAGCTGGCTATTAAAGGGGCCTGGAGATTGCTTCCATATGGCGTAACAGCATGGGAGTGGAGGGCTAAGGCCTACAGCAGGCGCTGCTTGGCTTGAGCTCCCCATTTATCCATGGACACTCGTTGCATTACACCATAACATCTGGATTATTGCTTGTAATGTCCCTGGGAAATATCCACTTCCCATCAAAGCCTTTATCTATCTCAGTTGTACTTTGAACATTTTAGTATTTAACATAGTCAAGTTTGATGTGATGTACTTGATGCTTTAGGACCAAGGATTTTTCCTCCCTACCCCCTGACTCCTTCCCTCGGAGGAGGAAGAGATATGTGATGTTAGTTCACACACATTTAAAAACAAAAAAAACCCCAAAGTTTATTATCCACGTTACAATTTCTTTTTAAAACAAAGCATCCAGTTCTCTTCAAGGCTTCGAGGTTGAACGCAAAAGACAGTTGCTATCACCCAGTTTTCAAATCAAATTTGGATTCTTTTCATTTTTTAACCAGGCCAGTATTTTAGGGAGTCACCCAGCATTGGGAGTCTTCTTACCCAAGTTCTGTAGCGTACATGACACCACCCTTTTAGCCACTGACTTGTCAGTTCAAAGGACTGTTGGGAGGTACCCAAACCAGCCCGGATTCCACGCAGTTCCAGGAAAAATCAGCACCTGCAGCTTGGTATTACTAGAGCACATTGCAATGCATCAGCTCTGACCTTCTAAAACAGGTGGTCTCTAGCAAATGGCCTTGTGCACCCCCTTTCCGGATGGCTGTGCAGCTGCAAAAGCATTCTGTACTCATCTCAGAAGAGAGTTATGCTAATGTTCAGCTAAATGCATCTGAATACTTTCTGAACAAGACCTAGCACCACTTTAAAGCATCACATGGGATAGAGGATCCAAGATGTTTGCAGCTGGTTTAGGGCATATTGGTGATTCCAGCACCTTGACACAATCTCAGTGACTGCAGTCTGCTTGCTACCTGCCCCAGTCCAGCTCTGCCACCACTACAAGCCTATCTCCAAACAGAGCAGCATGGAGCCTGGGACAGCTGGTGGCCTGGTGCCTCTGCAAGACAGGCCATCACGTTAAGTATGCTTTATTTCTTCAACATACTCAGGCCATTCCTACGGTGTTTGCAGCAGGTCTGGCAGATCTCTTGTGCCTTGTATTGTCCAGGCACGCACTGAAGACCTGGTCTGTGGCCACCTCCCAAGCCTCCTCAGGTACTTAACAGGCTGCTCCTCTTACTACTCTGATGGAAATCACAGGCAGCGTTTCAGACTCCACTCACAGTTTCTGGAAGGAAGCACGTCTCAGGAAATCCAGATAAGTGGTAGACCCACAACCTTGGACCATCAATGATTCAACTTTACTGTTGCCTGGGGAAGCCTGCGCTATGGGAAATGCCTCCCAGAGGACAACAAAATGCCATTTTAAAAATCTTACCTCTTTTTCTCTAATACTCCACACCTACTCACTTCAAACTGACTTACACAGAGCTAATTGATTAAACTTCATAGTCTCCCTCTGAGTTGGCAAACTATTACAGAGCAGAGCACTGAGCAGTGCACTCACGAGTCCAACAAAATTACTCGGAAAAAAGAAGCACTGAAAAAACCCTCACCCCAAACACTACACTAACCTGTATTCACAATGAAGCATCAGAATAGTCAAAGCCCCTCTCTACACTGGCCAGAACAGGAGGACATAATTGCATAATCAGCGACAATTTTAAAGTGGTTTTACCTTTCCAGCTCCTCTCTTTCCCCGTTACCTCCCAGGATATTAATGCCTCCCCTCTTAGATACTTCAGCTCCTCCTGCTGAGCCCTAGCTCTTTCCAGCTGTGCTCACAGACTAGACGCCAAGTCCTTCAGGTCTCTTCGACTATATTTTCCTGTAAACTCTCCACGGTCAGCTAGCTTACTCTCTGGCTACGTCCCAGACCAAAGTAAAGGTGCCTTGCATAAGTACTGAAAAGTTGGCTGAGATAGGCTAGAGAGCTAGAAATTAGGAAACACATGCTTTATGATGAAAGTTGGCACACGTCCTGAGCACAAGACATTGGACATGTTTGCTTAGCCCACTCTCAATTTTTCCCCCCATCACTTCTGAAATCAAGATAGTCTTGACCAGAATTTGAGGGCTTGTCTCCAGACATATCTCAAATTTTGGTCGGGCCGTGTGCGAATAGCCAGTGATACCATACAGGTCACTTTTATGAGCAGTTTGCTGTCTTGAAAAAAAAATATCTCAAACAAAAAGAAAAGCATATAACCAAGAACATTCACAATGCTTTACTCATAAAAAATCCCAAACTAGACATTTTTCAAGGCTAAGACTCTTTGTTTACTGCAGACTTAGGGACTGTACAACATGAGGTAAACTTTTCTGAAGCAAAAGTGTGGCCTGGTCATAGAGCAGGACCATGCAACATGAGGAACTATAGATGTTTCTTCTCCTTGTTGCTTAGAAAGAATATTTCCCCAGGAAAGTTGTCATGTCTCTGAACAGAAAAATTAAAAACCAGTGCTCACAATACCATTTCCAGAATCCAGTTTCTGGTATCAAAATGAATATAAAAGCCTCTCATACCATATTACAATTTTTTTGTTACTTTCTGGTTCAAAGAAGAAAGCCAGACCAGAAGGAGCAGGTGGGTCATATTCTGCCTTCACAGAGGGAAATAAAGGATACAAGCAAGAATGCCAGAGCTCTGAAGGGGAAAGAACCAGCTCATTGACCCAGCTTCAAAAAATCCTTTGGGAACTCGAATCTCCCTGCTAACACCATTTGTATATAATCTCCTTTTATCGACACCCAGCAAATCCCCTCTGGTGCATCAGGGCTGCTTTCAAATCTGTCTCTTTTCCTGACACACACATACGTGCCCCAAGTTCAAACTTGTTTTTGAAGCAATAAAGAGATGCAGAAAAATTGTACATTTAAATGACACGTCGAGGTGGCCAAGTGTGAAGTGAACCCATCTCTCCCATCTTCCATTTAAAACGATGAGACAGGACAACAGAAAGCCTGCTGCAACCCCAGTGAAGAGGTCAACATCGAAACTGGGCCACGTAATTTGCCATTTGAGAAAACAACAACACGCAAATAGGAAGACTCCTTGGATCTCTCCTCATTAGGCTGGGAGACCATTTTGCAGAGGCAGTCTCCCCTAGGAAAGAGGAGAGGGCAGCAAGAAAGGCAAGTGAACCGACACGAGATTGCTGCCACGATGTCTGACCCTGTGGCAAGTGAGTCCTTCCACTCTGTGAAATGCTCAGAGCATGCTGCTGCCCACAGGGTATTATGGGAGAAAGCCAAATACAAAGAGGCAGGCAAAAATGAAACCTAACAGCCCACACAGAAGGGGAAAAAAAAAAAAAAGTGAAGCAAAGGATTTTCCCTTGCAAAGACACACCAAGGAGCACTTGGGTCCAGTCAGACTTTCAGCCAATTTATTCAATCAGCAAGGTGGCAACTGCGTCGCTTTTGTTTCAGGACTGAACTGCTGCAGGGTCAATCCACCCCAAGCAAACCTGCTTATTTGCTTCATAGATGTTCAACAGTTAAGGGTTAGTCAGCTGTACAAATGCTGGAAATAGTGTGCGGGGCACTTGGGGTGAGAATCAAGCCACCCGGGACAAACAAGGCTACTGAGCATCAGCATGTTGGGCTCCAGCAGAGATAGCTACCAACTCCCTCTGTGCCCCAGAAAAGAAAACAGAAAAAGAGAAAAGAGCTTGCCAATAAGCAGATATGGGTGCATATACTAATACTGCCTAATAGTATCCTCTTCCCTCTGCAATACCACCCTCCATGAGAAAAAGAAGCAAGCTGTACTCTTGGAGAAAGCTCCCGCAGAGGACAATGCTCTTCTCAGCTCCCATAAAAAATGAGGGATCATAGATGCTGTCCACGTCTTGGGAGTCCACCCAAATATGTAATGATTCCCTTCTAGCAGCAGCAAAAAATATATAGTGTGTAATCAACAGATAGCTAAATCATCCAGTTCAACAGCTCTTGCACCAAAATGATTTAAAAGACAATATTCAGTTGCTGAAATCCTTCCTGCACGCTGTTTGTAATGACTGTGAAGCAACTGTAGCTAGACAGGAGATTTTGTACTGCTGCTGTTTTCGTTGTTGTCCGAATACAGCTTTTTCTTCAAAAGGCAAGGGAGCTCAGAGAACACACATCAAGAGTGCATAGTATCCAGAACCACCCATGTTAACCCACTTCCCCATTTGACATGGGGTTGCATCAGGTATCAACACCATCAACAGGGGTGCTAACTGTTCAGGGTGAACAAGGGAAGCCTGCAAGGACCCTAAGCCTTGTCATTTGGGATATATTTAGATAATATAAAAAGGTCAAAATTAAGAGATCTTTTTTCACAGAGGCAACAACAAAAAAGGAACCAGGAAAACGACTGGCAATTTAAAATAGAAAACTTTTATTTGCCTAAACCAACAGAGAAGAAGTTTACATCTGTATCAGTTCGGCTAGTCAAATGGAAAGCATACAATCTTCTTCTTCTGCAACAACCAACCAGAGTCAGCTCAGTATCCAAAAAACTGACAAGTGTGTGTATCTGTTACAGAGCTCTCTCCATTTCCCCTGCCCCCTTATTCAGGTATCTTTATCTCATCCAGGAACGTTGTTTTCTACCCCATCATACTCTCTGGCTATTCTTTCATAACCTCTTGTGCCCTCCCTAGACGCCTATATTCCCTATGCACACAATTTTTCTTCCTAGCCTTTATGTTCTGCCACAAACTGCTAGTACTGCTTCCACAGACCAGAGTTTCCTAACTAAAGATGGTTATTGATGTACAGTACTAGTGTTTTAGTGCAGTAGCAGAATCAATAAACTAGGAAATACTGCTTTGTCAGATTTTTCCAGTGCATGCTGGGAAATATTTTTACTGCCTTTGGATGGTCACAGAGCTTTTCTTTAGAGATCACACTGGAGCATGAACTGTGTCTTCCCTAGGAAGAACTGAAGCTCTCCTACCCTCTAGTGACTGGAACAGAATAGAGCACAGGGTTGCAGCAATTTTTTTCCCTCCTCTTCTAAACAATGCTTTCACTTCTCCTAACTCGGTACCATGCTTCAGCCTCTCTGAATTTTATTTAGAAGGAGGCTAAGGCACAAGCCAGTGTCTTAATAACTGAACAACCTGCCAGCATGTTTTACACCTAAAGGTCAAAATAAAACTATTTGTAAAAAAATTAAATACAGCATACAAACAAAATAAAGTTCTACTAATAAAAACCAAGACAGGAGTTTGGCTGTCCTGGGCAAAAAAGGACCAGAGTTTAAAACCCTGTCTCCCTTTCCAGGGACCCAAAGCCAACCAGAGTCAAGGGACACCTCTATGTGCATGTCTGAGAAAGTGGGGGATCAAGCTGCACTGAGTGAGGGCATAGGAATTTGCAGAGCTTCAGTTAAAAACTAAAGTGCTGAGCTCCTAAATTATTCCACCACTTTCTGTTGTGCGGCATTCAGGGATGCCTAGTGGCTCCCCGTGCCAAGCACCATGGGAAGGGCTGTGCTATCCCCAGAATGGGTCTTGCCAAGCTGCCATCCAGCTCCAAGGGCTGTACTTGCAATTCTTCTGTTGACAAAAATATACTTGCTGGTAGAATACCTGTGAGGGCTGGCTCCTCTCAATAGCAGTTGTAATGAATAAAACAAGAGCAGGTTAATTATTCCATTTATCTAGGCACAAAGCAATAGTTATGTAGGGAATATATGAAGATGCATATGTTTTCTCCTAAGAGCCAAATTCTGCTTTTCATCAAGTCAGACTGTATAGCTTTCAAGCTGGGTACTGGGGCCTGCAGTTTCTATATTCTTGTTATTTATTCAATAGCAAATTAAAGCTTTACAGAACAAATAAAAAGCCACAGTCTGTTTCCCAAACAAGTTAAAATCTAATTCAAGAATGGGACAGGGCAGGAATATAAGAGTAATGGAAATCTGCAGGGATACCACAGAAGACCAAGGAAAGCAAGTTACATTGATAGGTAGCAACATACAAATGTGGGAAATCCTGTTACATTGCTGGTAATGAAAACCACTTGTTCAGTCTCCATTCCAAGAACAAAAGGGATTTCACTAACCACACGAGCCATCAGAAGAAATACTGCCTCACAAAATTCTTCCTACGGCAGAAGGTGACTCAAACAGTCAGACTGGGATTCAGGAGACCTGTGATCAACTCCAGTACCAACTACTGGCCACCTTTCAGGAATCCTTAAACAACTCACATCCCCCACAGCTCCTTTTTTTTTGGTTGGATTTACACCCATTTCCTTAGCACAGACAGTTTTTTCTCTCTTTCTACAGCTCTTTGCTGAACAAGGTCTTACTCTCATTGCCACTAGACACAGCTACAGTAAGAAAAATAGCAGCAATCTCCCATCACATTGAAAAAAAAAATCAAAAAAAGCAAAGGGTATCACAGCCACCACATTAAGACATGTTACGTCAACACTTCAGAGTTTTCTTATGCTTACACTGTTTCAAAGGAGGGCACAGATTTTGGGAGGGGGCCTGTTTTAAGAGAAAAAATATGGATTACCTTGGATGAAGTTCGCTTCTTCCGACTGGACCACCTCTATATTTGGGCCCCCATCATTGTACCGAAGAGAACCCATGAGAGAGGAAACAGAAAAATAAAATGGAATAATTCAAACAGCAGCTTATCAAATGCATTAGAAAAGCTTATAACTAAGTAGGGGCCTGGATCTATGACTACATTTGTCTACCTCCTCTCCCTCATGGAATATAATAATCAACAAACTCAAAATACCTGCATTGCACCAAAAAAAAAAAGAGGAATAAAAAAAACTAATCAAGAATAAAAAGTGGAGGGACCCAGAGCCATTAGTAAGAAACATGGCTTATACTTTTGGTGCCATCTGGTTCTACAGTAAGCTAATTTAAAAAGGAAAAAAAAAAATCATCTTGCTGTTAAGTGCTAATGTGGACGGAGCCCATTTCACTATTCTGATTCTACTGGAAATGGCTGAGCAATTTGCATTTGAAATATGAGGGCTTAAAACATCGCCTTTAAAAAAAATTACAGTGTGCACCAACTCTGCTATCATCTGCACTCTGAATGTTAACTAAGCACCCAAGAGTACCAAAAGCTGCTACTTTATACCAATATATTTTCTTTCTTACTGGCTAGGTCCACTTTAGTCCATGCCTTCCTAAAAAAACCCATAAAAATATCGAGGTTCTTTTAGCTAAACTGCTTTTTTTTTTTTTTGCTAAAGAAACTTTATGTCTTTGCTTTCCCCTTCCTGCAATCCAGTTACGTATGTGCCAGCAATGCTCTTGTACAAGTTAGAGGGAGAATTCACATCATTACTTTTTAAATAATCATCGATTGAGGTAGAAATAACTCTACAATCATTTTAATTTTAATTGAGATTTTACAATTCTCAAAGAGGCAACTATTTAAAAAATAAATAATGAATGCCAGGCATTACACATTAGCTATTTCTTATTTTGCTTTCCAGCCCCTTGAAATATTTTGTTTCTATAAATAATCCTATTCAGATTGGAATTCCATACCTATAATTCAATAACATGCTGTAAACAACAACTTTCATAGCACACTATATAGAAGACTTATAGGAATATTTTCTGTGTACATATATATTATACATTTAAAATTAACTCTGGTTTTCAAGTCAGTCCAAGTAAAAGCCTGATCTTGGCTTTTCCCCATCCCTTGCTGGCCACAAACAGGATGAGTTTACCAATGCAGATACGCTCCACACTGTGTAAAACACTACAGGAATCTTAAAGGATGAAAACAAAAGCAAAAAGCCACGTGCAGGACCTGTAATTTAAAAACTATCAGCTTCAGTTGTGCTGTTCCCAGCCTCTGCCCAGGTTTTCTTGTGTTTCTAGCATCACTAAACGCACCATATTTCAGCATCAGAAGCCAAGTTCAATTGAACTCAGTCAAGAAACTCAGTGGCAAAATTGGGCTTTTTACGAGCAGTGCCTTCCTTTCAGCCAATGGCTCCTCTGCAAGACTGATGCAGTTTAAGTCTTAACATCAAATCTCTGCCTTTAGATTTCACATGGATATATTTTTAGATTCTCACAGGTAAAAAAAACCAAAAAAACCCCACCTCTTAGGCGGAAATCAGAAAATAGCAAGTGGAACAGCAATCAGAGCAGGTATGCTTCATACATTCAGCAGCCTGCACATTGCAGTGATAGACGTCACACCCCCATACACAGTCACAGTGCACACCACAACTATGAGACAGAAGCATCCAGCTATAGATGTCTAAGCAACTTTTACCCAGATAGATACGGGGCTTTTTTTAAAGTTATGATCTATCTCGATTTCAATACTGAGACTTGGAGGATGAAAATAATGGTGGCATTTCCCAGTAATTCAGGTTATGCCAGCTCTTCTCACCCACACGCACACATATTCCAGCTATAAATTTGACTTCCTAAACCACTTACATTTCTCTTGAAGTCTCCTTGCTTGACTGCTAGACTCAAGTTTAATACAATCACTCCCATGTCATCTTCCAAACTGTTGGGATCTTCCAGTTTTAAAACCTGCTCAGTAGTTCTACAAGAAAAAAAAAAAAAAAGGTTGTGCATTTATTGACTCCAGTTAACTCGAGTTCATTATTAAAGGTCAGACTGAGCTGTGCAAATTTCAGCTTCTTGTCTGAAATTACCAATATTGAGTTTAAATGTTAAAATGGGGAATCTGGAGGGTTCCTTTTTAGTTCTGACAAAATACACCCGCTTTTAATAATGCAGCATAGTGTTTATATAGTACTGCTAATACTCACAGCTCTCCGAGTGCATATACATACTGAATTAAGTTACTAGCTCCACTTCACAGGGAAGAATGACAGGGAAACTCATCCAAGTGAATTTTCTATGATTAGCAGCTGGGATTGGACTTCAGAGATATTTATTCTGCCTTATCATTGCCTGTGTTTAATCTTCTTCTGTGACTCAGTTCCCTCTCTGAAAACAGGAATGCTGGTATTTACCTGGTGGTGCTATCTCACGGATAAATTCATTAATGTTTTGAGAAATTCAGATACAGCAGCCATGAGAGAGATAATCCACCCGCACAGGGAAAACTCATTTTCTCCAAAAAAATGTCACACAGCAAAGCAGTGCAAAAGAGGGAACTAAAATTTGAATTCCTGGCTTCCAGCTCCCACATTGAGACCAGGCAGCAGCAGACAAAAGGAGCAGGGCTTGCCTCTGCACTAAATCAGGGCCAGATGAGCTTCTGCAGGGATGGATGGCTGCAGGGGGAGGCTGGAATCGGGGTGCTCGCAGCCAGCAAGGCAAACTGTTCCCTAGCCCAATCATGTATGAAAAAAGTACCCCACACTACATGGGGCTAAGAAGGGGTCTCAACCTTCTCACCCCTTGCTTCTTCCATCTCCATAAATTATTCTGGTGTAGTTCTCCCTAAACAATGCTACATATAGAAACTCTTATTCCTAGACATGAAAAGGAAAGGGAGCCTTCTGCTGAACTGGGCTTCATCCAGGTTGGATTTGAATACAGTCCATAACACTGGAGAAACACATGCATGTGCAGGATGTATCTCAAGCCATTTTTTTCTTAAATGTACGCCCCACTCTTCTATCAGAATAAGTTTTCATGAATAGGCACATTCCAAGCTAGATTTAAAGTGTTTCATTATTTTCCTAAGTTTCTCAATTAAGCTGCATTAACAAACTTTAATTAAATAAATGTATTACCTATTGAGTTCAAGTTCAGTGAGTGATACAAATGCTGAGCCCATGAAGTCTGAAGAGGTTAAATCTCTATCATACACCTGGTAGCAAAATAAAATAAATATTTATTTTTCACATCATAAGACAGTTTTATCCCAGTGAATGAAAAAAACAGATATTTCAAATCCTTTCAGTAAAATTTCATATCTGGAAGATCAAAGCATAGATATAATTCAGGGATAATTTTCCATCCCTCTGCTTTAATTTGTATTTTTAACTAAATATTTAAACAGCATTTTAAAAGTATCTTCTTAATATTATGTAAACAGAGACATGTGTGCTGTTATGGATTGTGCCTGTTCCTTTATGCTCTGCACGATAGCATAATGAAATGCTGCACAAAAATCAGGTACTTCTGGCTACAGATGTTTTAGCAATTAGCGCTCGCAACCGGTAGCTTCCAGTTCTGGTAACTGTAACGTTACTCATAATGAGAAAAGGCTTTGCTACTTGTCACGGCTGTATCCCAGGTAATAATTCTGTTCAACTCAGCCAAATTACACTCTTAAAACGTGCTTATGAAACCGCGATTGGTTTCACTGAGCTTGCACAAGCACGGTAAGAGCAAGCAGAATTCAGCTCCGTAGTTTTAAAAATATCCAGTCAAGGAGTTTTATTTCAACTTAGGTTTTTGCAGATGGAAAGTAAAACACGTGAGTAAAATCTGGAAAAGACATATGTACATTTTAATTTGAAATTGCTGGAAGTCTTAAACCGGATCGTGTTTTATATTACACTGCTACAGTGAATAAAAAGCCATACATTTTTAAAGTAGAAAATAATTGCTTAAATATTTACCCGTCTTTCAAAAATCTAAATCCAACACTTCACTTACCTCAATCCAGAGTTTTTGGTCAAGGGTCTGCACAGGCAGCACAACAGTTTCATCCCAAACTGGGTTAAGGTTCTTGTAGACCACCTTACTTTTGTATAGAGTTTTCCCATTCACTTTAAACTTCACATAGGGGTCACTTGTACCTGTCATAATTAACAAAAAAAATAATTAGCATTGTCCCCACATAACCCCACAATCTTAAATTGTCTTTTCATAAAACAATTATTTACAATAATAAATGGTAATTACTTATTTTGCATTTACATTCACATACATAATTACATATATATTTCTAGTTCATACAGGAAATCTATTGAATAAAATCAGAAAACTTAAAGCAAGCAGCAAAAATTCTTCATAGTTTGCTTGATCTCTGCAGTGTTATCCTTTAAGAACATTAATTATTCTTCAGCAATTTAGTTAACATTTTAATTTGTAAAAAGAGCAAACAGAAGCGGGGATGAAGGACGATTTGCAGGCCAACTAACAACACAGACAGTAGAAGAAAGAAAATGTGACTATGAATATATAAAAAGACCAAAACTCAAAAAGCATTGTAATTTGGATGAGAGCTCGAAGGAAACCAGTAACAACAATAGCTAAAATACCCATCAGGATTTCATCACTGGTGTCACTCGTCAATTTACTTGAATCCAAATTTGAAGTTTCAGTAAAAAACACTGACATTATTCACCTAGCCAGGGTAAAAAACACATGCAGAATAGAGTCTGTAAAGACAACAAACAGTATTCAGGTAACACGTTTTTTTAATCCAAGTGGCACATTTTGCCATGGCAATAACGTGCCATATTTTTATGGAGCAGATGTCCACGAACAGAGTGTGAGGCTTGTGCCACTCGGCAGCAATAGAAAGACTTGCAGCTGTCAAAGGAAAAGAGAAGAGGGAATCAACTTTTTATTATTGTTATTAAACCAGTGGCATCTGCACCAACATGAGCCACTGTGCAGGGCACCAAACAAACCCTTCATGCACCATGTTCCTCTTTTAACTAGATGGTTGATTTACTAATGCATTCAGCCTTTGCAAAAACAAATCTCGCAAGCTGCAAATAAGGGAAAGAATAAAACTGAGGTGTAGCAGCACATACAATTAACTGATCCCAGATGCCGTTCATCTGTCACGTTCAATATTGTCCGTATTATAACTTGTATTTGGAATTAAACTTCTCTCCTAACAGTTTAATTTCGTTAGAAGAATAAGAGCTAATGCAACGGTCCTGGCTGTCCTCCAGCCTGCAGTGCAGGCTGCCGGCAAGGAAAGACCAACTTCACATATTCAGAAATAATCTGAGGCTGTCCCCTCTGGTTCCCACTGAGAGACACTGGTAGACAAACACATAGCACCTCAGGATAACCCAGTGTAAAACCAATACTCAGTTTTGTCAGTAGTTCAGTGAAAATCCATATTTAAATATCCAAAGCTCTGACCAGTGTTACGTAAAGACAGACTTAGATTCAATAGAACATAGCTATACATTAGCACCTATTTTGAACTACATAACACTGTGAAGAACTGTGTTCCTGGGACGCATGGAATTATTTTTAAGAATTAGAGAAAGTTTTTGTTCTGTTTTCATTTCAAAAGCAAAAAAGTCCTAGAATCCTGGCCGATTCCACACATAAAGGGTGTCCCATTCAGAGATGGAAAATACCAGTTGCTTTTCAAATACTACCTGCAGCTGATCCTTTTTTTAAGTCATCTAAATTGTAATTGCTGAAATCAACCCCTTTTTGTGTCAAAAAAAAAAAAAAAGTTTACTTTAAAAAAAGGGGTTTTTTTTTTCCTTCTTCTCTAAGAGAGAATAATAAGTGCTAGATCCAAAGCCAGAGAAGTCACAGGGCAGCTTCTCATTGTTTTTAGTGGGTTAGGATCAGACCTTTCCCTACAATACATTTTCAGAACTATGACTATGCTCTTATAGAAAATGTAAAGCTTAAAACCAGCACGCTTTCAACAGTGAGTGGGAACACACATAAATTGTAGCCCCGCCATGTGAGCACAGTAGCCCCCAGAGGATGCAGAAGTTAAGAAATAACAGCATTGAGCCCTTTAGTGTTTGTTTCTTCCAGCTCCTTTAAAAAGGAAGCAGGGAGAACAAACAACAGTTGAAAAAAAAACGAAAACAAAACCATATTTTTTATTTACAGGATAAGCAGAAGCAAGCTGCTTTATTAAAAATACTGAAGTCCACAACCTATCCTGTGCATGAAATAGCTACTGGATGAGACAAGAAAAGCAAATGATAACATGAAAGCATGAAGGGGGCAATAACTCCTCTGGTTTTGGCACAGAAAACCTACGAATGAGGGCAAAACTCAAAAAGAGAGAAAGCGACAAAGAAAGCAAATGTCCAGCAAGTTCAATACCTACAAGTATTAAAGTCCAAGCCCCTTCTCCAAGGGTGGGAAGAAAGAAAACTACAGCTAAGTAAGCATCCCAATTGCATTATTGCTCTGAAAGCTTTCCAGGTGGAGGAAAAATAAAAAGGGGGGAAGGAATACTGAGCACTGCTCATGTGAGCCAAGCTCTAGCAATCATTCTTGTATATACATATACACACATATTAAAAAATAATTTCTTCCTTTATATTATCTGTATTTTCTATACTTATATATAAAAACATATTTATGTACATTAAATCAATATCTTTATTTATATAAGTCTTTATATAAAAACATATGAAAAACAGTGAGGGGGAAAAAGCTATAATAAAGAGAGGCCTTTAATTAAATAAGATTGCCGCTCTGGGATCAGGCCTTCATGCTTGTCAGCTTCCTCTCAAAATAAACATCTCAAACCACGGCCTCAGTGGTGTCACTTATTCCAGCAAGGCATACTGGGTAATCCCTCGCTATCTTGACAGCTACATAATGTTCAAACTGTTTCACGGGTGAACGGTGGCACTTGTGCGAAAGAAAATATTAATGCCAGGAATTAATAGAAAAAGGGATGATGGTTTACAAAAGCCAAACAAGGAAAAGGTGTCAAGTTAGTACCAGAGTTAATTGTTAGGGAAAATAATTGTGGAGGGGCACGGGTTTCAGCAGTGCTTGCCTGTCTGGCTGTCAGAGGGGTAACATCTCAACTAGGCAGGCGGGCGAAAGGGGTCGGCAGTACAGCAGCACAGCTCCTGGATCATACAAATGATGGGCTGACACCTCCATGCCAGCAAACAGATGGGCTTTCACCTCTGTGGCAGAAGCTGGTGCACACTAGGGCTTGGTGGTGTTATATCAAGTGGACATGGATGGTCGAGAGAAATGACAGGGCTGGATTTGGCACCACAGCCTCTTTGGGGGCTTCCAAGGTTTCCTCTGGGTTCTTCCCACCATGTTGGTGAAGTTCTAGTACCTCCCTGGTTCAGCATGCTCATTTCTGTTTTTCTTTAAGATGTCACAGATTTTGTCCAAGTCAACAAATGAAAGCTAAAAAGGAGACAGGGAATGTGAAAAAAAGCCAGGTGTTCAAGCCCCACCTGATGGGATGAGCAGCACACACTGTAAATTAACTGCAATTGAATTCAAGGGTTGATACTTTCTGGATTCAAGACCAGAAAGATGTCTGCATTGATTAAAAGTTATTTATTAGAGACAATATACAGTCTAGCCAAAAGAGCACAACTTTTTAAAGAAGTGCCTAGTGATTTTAGAGACGAACCAGTCTAAAAAAAAAAGCATATGTTTTTATAATTTTCATTTAAACATGACAAGCACCTGATAATTTTCGGAAGAAGCCAGACATTTTAAAAATAAAAAAAGCTGTTCACCAGGCACTCCCTAGTGAAGGCAATCATATCAAATTTTAAGAATGTGCACCCAGGCTCTTCTGCAATGCATGGTCTGAACCTGTTCCTTTCAGTCATGTCAGCTGTAACCACAGGTCAACAAGGGTAACACAAGAAGACTGATTATTCTTGAAATAATTTGAGAAATTATTCTGAGAAAAAATACCTCTCTGGTGGGAAAAGCAAGGTGGGATGCTTTGAGGCTAAATTAAGGATTACACAATGACAAGTTCTTACACAGTAAAATATATTGACAAAATATGTAAAACAGGCAGGACTATCTGCTTCTCAGGCTAAAACAAACCCAGTAAGAGTAAAAAGAAAGCATGACCTCTAAAAAAAATTATTCCATCAGCTGGACCTGTTTTCCCATTAGATCACGCATCTCAATAGCAATGCTCCTTTCAGTTCATTTCTGTAATATTATACTTTTATTTTCCTTCACTAACACTGAACAACAACAAGCACACGCAGACCTGAAATCTGAACAAGCTTCAGTGAGCAAAAGTTGCTGGGACATAGCAGCAGGGGAGGGTTCAGTAACCCAAGAAACTGTTAATGGTGTTTTTAAATGGATACTGCTGCCCTCTAGCAGCTACCGAGAGATGTAACACATCAAACTCTCTTTAATACTTCTGCATACTTGCTTCATAATGAGGAAAAAAACCAAACAAACAAAACCAAACAAAACCAGGAGACCTGATATTTCAATGCACACGCTATTTTGTAGGAGTGAACTTACAGAAAATGTAACATATGAAACAATTCTTGCTACATTAATTTTAAAAAGTTACCACCGAGCTATTTTAAAATCCTGAAAAATCAAAGAACAGTGTGAAATATAACCTAGGCCATCTTAAGCTTTGGTTGAAAAACTAAATTTTAATCTGAAGGAGGAAATGAAGGATTTATTTTATATGCATGTAAATAACAAGTTTCTTAAAATCTTCCTAGAAATTGAATTAGTGAGGTTATTTACAACAAGGAGTAAAAGGCACTTTAAAATGGAACACACACTTTTCTTTTTAAGCGGAAACACACTAAATTCTTGTAGTGAAGTAGCTGAGATCAAGGTTTAAAGCGGAAATTGGAAAAAGTATTTTGCTGGCAGGTCATTTTGGAAAATTTTGTGCCCACCTAGTTTTACATGGCCAGATGGAAGGGAAATAAGGCTTGAAAACAAGCATCGCTATTAGGTTTCGAAGGAAACTTACCCATCAAACAAGAACAAAACAAACCACAACAAAAAGAAAATAAATAAACCAAAAAGACCAAAGAAGTGTGAAGAACGCATACAAACTCACAGTTGATAGGGAAAGAAACCACAAGAGAATAAAAGCCAGAACTGAACATTCGGAGAATAAAAGCAGAGGCAGAATGTTCTATGCAAGACACTTTAGAAATATTGTTTCAAAAAAAAATGAAATAAAACAAGAAAAAAAACCCAAGACTCTACCAAAACACCACTAGTCCAACTGAACATCATAGTCTCATCTGAGGTACAGGTATGAACAAGGATAGGGCATAAGCAACTTTGGCATCATTAGCCAGCGTCAAGGACCTCTGGTGCAAGAAGTTCCAGTTTATTGCATTCTAGGTCTTCGGCCTTACAAAATCTCCTTGTAGGGGTCCCAGAAAGATTTGGTATGAGCTGTTAACACAGGCAGCTGACCCCAAGAACCTGTTCTGATGACTCACAGAGCTCAACTTAAGAAAGCCATTAAATAAATTACTGTTATCTACAAAGAATCACAAATATTCTCTGGCTCCTAGGTACTCTCTTCCAGTGCTGGCACTCCTAAATTTCATAATTTACCATTAATTTACCCAAAGTGCCTATGTATATAATGGATTAATTCGTTTCCCACAGCCCAAGTCTCCTACAGGGAGACTTGTAGGGATTACTGTGTGAGAAAGTTTCAGCTGCACACATTGCACATCCAGAAACCCAACTTGGCACAGACAACTGCTTGTAGCACAAGCTCTTGTATGCAGAGCTACACGGGATCCAGAAAACATCAAAATAAGTACCCAGCACCATTCAAATTCTTAGCAGTTTTAAATTAGCCATGATTACGCCTTTCAAAAAGAAGTGTGAAAAGTTGCCTAATAAATCTCAATAATTAATAAAACTGAAGGACTAATGGTGTAATTGCAGATACCCTGAAAACACAGAAAGTCTAAATTAATCAGCGTGTTTGCAGAGAGTGATTCAGCCTAATTGCTCTGATCATTTGCTTTCCAAACAATGGACTTGCTCTAAGCTGATGAACGCCCAGCACAGCACAAACACATCCCTTCTTCCAGAACCCTGGGATCACCACAGAGCCAGGCAGCATACGGGCCAGAGCTACGAGTGGGCTACTGCATGTTCATTACTGCTTAAAGTTAAAGGGACACATTATTCTGTCAACTTTCATTTCATTTTGCCCTTGGGAGACAGAGCTTTAGCACAGCTCATGCTGATGTTAAGAACTGCCCACGTAGCAGAGTGGCACAGCCTCTCTGTCAGTTCCAGGAGCCACTTGGGACCCTCTGGCTAGTTACGGCAGATGTGAGAGCAGATGATGTTGAGCTCTGTATGGGGAAGGCATGATGCACCCAGTGAGATGATGGCACATTCCATGCTCCTGCAACCCACCCTGCTCCATTCACACATTCAGCTGTTTATCATGAGAGGAAAGAAATGAGAGCAAAACCAAAATGCAGCAATAGGAAACAACACGGGAAACGTGAGAGAAAGAAATAGAGACAGGCCACACAGATCCTATAAAAATGTGGAAAAGAGATGGACAAAATTCAGGCTGGGGCAATGCAGCTGAGGGGAAAAAAAGAAAAAAAGATGACAGCCACTCACAAGCAGACATCATATCTGAGAAAATATATCACCTCTTGTAATCACAGTGTTTAACAGATGAAAAAATATATACTCAAATTTTGAAAGTATGGGATATGGAAAGAGGAGGGGCTTCTCACCCTTACACTCAAACCCCAGTTTCTCCTTTTTCTTACAGCATTAGAGCTTGGTTTGTCAACTCAAGAAAGGTAACACTTCCTTACAGCTGTGGCACCACATTGCTGCTCGGTGTCACCATTGTACAAAGTTGACGCGTACAGGCAGCAATGTGCAGAGTCAGAGCATCTCGGGGCCATAAGGGAGCAGAACATTTCAGATTTCATTACACTGATTCAAACGAACATCAGGCACCACCCTGCCCTGTGAAAGCAAACCAGCAAGTAGAAATGGGCTTCTGCCTCTCCCACGGCAAAGCATGTGGTGCTGGAAGTTGTGAGCTTCACAAAAAAGGCTCAATGAAGCATCACTAAAGGGTGAAACAATATGACAATGCTTAGAACACTGGTGGTTAAGATTGCTTAATTTTTTTTTCTTACATCAAATAAAATGTAGAGTAATCATCCATATTTTTTTTTCGTGGAACAGCCAGTGCTCCAGAGGTACTTAAATAAAAAAACAAAAACCAAAACACATTTCTGCTTTCTTACTTTACTTACAGCGTTAAAACTACATAGATCACAAATTTCTTGCTATCACCAGTATAGATCACGTCATCTAGTAACAGTACTACAAAAAGCACACAAAAGCCAAACTTCTGGTATTGTGTATATACACCCACCTATTCACAATCTTCAGTGTTTGGTTCATCAATTGCAAGAACTGTAACTGCAGGAGGACCCATGCCCCATCTAGCATTAGGCAACAAAGGTATTTGCAGGTGATGTGAATGCAGTTTGCCAAGTGCACTTCACCATCTGTTTAGGCAGTTTCTAGCATATGACTGAGTCAGATTGTATCTAAAAAAACATCAGTGAAGCAAATCAATCAGACTCCAAGCAAACTAATGACTAACAGGTCACACCTCTGCCATTCTAGATCACCAGGAGGGGGGTCAGTGCAATTTTGACCTAGAGAGGGATTTCTCGGACCCTCTCCCCTTTCCACAAGAACCAAGATCCTAACAGATACTGGATGTTTCTTTGTGAAGAGTTCTTCCTTCCCTTGCACTTCCCCAAAAAGGAAAAAAAAAAAAAAAAAAAGCATAAAAGAAGGAAACAATGCAATTGTGATTTTTTTTTTCCTACACTGCTTACACATTTTACAGGAAGCACATGCATCTAAGCCACACTCCTGGGCTGATGCACTGCACTTTCTGTACAGAGCAGATATGAGGAAAGGAGCTACAGAAAGTCAGGGATTGGAAAGATACAACAGAAAAAAACAAATATGCAAAAGGTGAAGGGAAATATAAGAAAGAAGTTAACAGGAATATTGTGAAGGGAAAAAGAAAAGAAGAATAAAAACTTGATGAAGCTAAGCAGGAGTTTAAATTGCACCGAAGGGAACGTAACCTGGAAAGAGCAGCACCTAGTAAGTCGCAAAGGCTGGAAAAATACCTGGAAAGTTGGGGAAAAGTGAAGTCACATGTTGGTCTTACAGCCTGAAGTTATCAGCAGAACTGCTGCTTAGTTTACTCAGCCAAGTGTAATTAATTCCTGCTTATTAACTGCTAAGCATGTAATGAGTAAATCCAGGGAACACCCTAAGCAGAACCAGGAGCTTCCAGCAGAAGCTGCCTCCAATTGCAGAAATATTTCGCCTTTGTCACACACCTTAGATTTGTGTTTGTGTGTTTACAGACACACAGAGGTACATACCTCTTACAGGGGGACAAAGAGAGCAGAATCAAAGACTGAGCATCTGTACAAGAGCCTTCACTCCACACACTCCAACGCCCAGCGCACCTTGTGCATCCACAGCATCATCCCTGCCAGCCCGGCCGCCACGAGAGGGCTCCAGCCGCCCACCCCGGGCCGCCAGCCGCCCAAATCAGAGATGTTTCGGCTCAAAGGGACCTTAAACTCACCCAGTTTTAACCCCCCTGCCACACACACCTCCTACTGGATCAGATTGTTCAAAGCCTCAGCCAGCCTGGGATGGGGCAGCCACTGCTTCCCTGGGCAGCCTGTCCCAGCGCCTCCCCACCCCCCGAGGAAAACATTTCCTCCTAATATCTAACCTAAATCTACCCTCTTTTCAGTTTAAATCTGATTAAGGCTAAAGATGCTGGCATACACTCTTCACTCACTCTGTGTGTTCCCAATAACATTTAGTTATTTCATGTATTGCATACTCCACATGGTATTTGGACTTTGTTTCTATCACTGACCAGGCAGGAACCTACCACTAGGTATCACTTACCGCTAGGTATAACAGTTTTTTTCTGAATAAAAGGAGGACATTGCTACTCCTACCTATGAACCCCAACATTCTGCCACCACTCCTACCTACCCAGAGCATTTTTACAGTTCTTACACAAGGCTGATCAGAGGAGGGTTCAAACACCAGCATACAAAAAACACGGGACTGGCAACACAGCATTACCAACCAGAGAGCTCCAGTGCCTCACTGCACACAGAAATCCATGAGGAAGAGGGTCTGAAACCCTCTCCCAGCTGTGACAGGCAGCACTGCTTAGTTAGCTCTAGATGTTTGCCGTTCCCAAAATGTGGATAAAGATGGCTCTGCCTTCAGCCCAAACCATGGTCTGATTCTGCTGGACAACATGTTCCTGTATCCAGATTATTTGGAGCAGGCTGGTACACCCCAGCACAGCGGCTTTATCTGGTGTCATGGTGCAGGTAAGTAGAAGTAAGAAGATGCATGCTCCCAGCCCACAAATGTTCTCACATCGGAGAGATGAGCAAAGCTGACAACTTCCTGCTTTTATAAACATATTGCAAAAAAGAAAGTCAGGCCTGAGTGTCACACACATATGCTAAGTAAGCAGTATGACAGTAGAGACCTATAGAGATGAGCATCAGGGCATCAGCAGCATGCTTTTATTTTAAGAAGCCAATACTACAACGTGATGGTAGCTGAGGAATAATCATTAGGTCACCACTTCCCCCCCTCCTAGGGTTTGCTCAAAAAAAAAAAAGCAGGAATTTTATTGAATGATGTACTAGTTAACTTACCTAGTTAGCTTACTAAATGAGTGCTCATTTGCTACAAAACAATAGAGACCCAAAACCCTCACTTTTCTCCCCCTTGTTTATGTTGTTTTACTGTGTCGTCCACTGCTTCACTAACACAAGCATTTGCTTTCTTATGCAACAAAAGACAGCCAAGAGCAAACTATGCTTTGCCTTCTTTAGAAATACTGCTCTTCTGGAATTTCTCATGTATAACATCCCTTCCATAGAAGCAGTTGGATGTGTCCTGGCTTGTGCAGTTTGCTAGTAAATCTGACAAACTGCTACACTATTAGGAAATACATGCTTCTGTTTAAAGATCTTAATCTAAGTATTCATTTACCCCTTCCAAAAGCTGGGAGCTGGGACAAAAAAAGGAGCATACACTTGGCCGAGAGTTACTGTTTGGTGAAGATTTGAAAAAACAGTATGGAAAAAGTTAACTGAGACAATAGACGGGGAAATTCCAACAGAAATCACACCATATGAGAAGGTTTCTAAATCCATACAGGTCCATCTAGATGCAAACCTTCACAGGTCTTCAAGCTATGCAAGCTCATTTTCTTTAAAACCATGTGAGTAAACCCTATTGCTTCATCCAAAAGAGAAACTGCTCATACAATTTGCAATACAAAAGCATTAGAAATATTTCCACATGCAGAAAAAAATATGAAATGAAGAACAGATCTAAAAATGCATCAAGACTGGACATGTGGAAGAGGTCTCCGACAGCTTCAAATCAAAGGTCCTGAAGCAGCTGCTGCTGTAGAGCCCTACAAGCTTCAACAGAACCTCCAGCAGGACAGCTCTTCCCTCTGCAGCAACTAGAGAAGGTACCAACTAGC
>WAAB01006775.1:0-13813 GCA_013389865.1 Piaya cayana
ATTATTATTTACTATTATTTATTATTATTATTAATAATAGTCATCATTGAAAAGACCCTATCTGGCATATCAAAATCAAAACACTAATGGCCAACTATTGTTAACTTCACCACATCAGCAGTATCTGTTCCTGCTCCTTATTGTCTTCTCCAGCAGGAGAGGGAGAAAAAGCCAATGTTATCCCTGTTACTTTTAAGTTAAGCTGTTAGGTTTTTAAGTAGGACAACAGCTTTCTGACAAGAGATTGGAACATTTCAGTGAGTACCCATATTAACATTCTTACTGTAAATGTTATATAAATCCTTAAAAATTGTTAGTCTTATTACACTGCATTACATTTAGTCTTCTGTATAAACTGGAATAAAAATACTCAAAAAAAAAAGAGGGGATAGTATAGAGGTATGCAGATGTAGAATGATAAGAAAAGGGACCTAGGGGCTTTAAAATGTTCAGTGGCCTGTTTTTTTTGCTGCCATACTTTTCTCTCAAAGCAGTCTTCCTGTATTAATTATTTCTGCAAGGTATCTTTTGTAAGATTCAAACTTATTGGTGATTAGCTTAAAAATGTTTCACTTGCCAACATTATTAGCTGAGTTTTGTCAAATCAGGAAATTAATCCCCCTCCTAAATATGTCTGCTTCTTTAAAGTTATCCTATCATGTATTAGATGCTTGAAATTTAGTATAATACTGCGTTCTACATTCAATAGTAATTATTAGAATGAGGGGTGAAATTTAATGACAAGCACTCAATTTTATTTCATAACCTTTTGGAAAAAATCAGTAAACAGAAAAAAAAATCAAAATCTCTATTAAAATTTGAAGTGTTTTGAACATTTCCAGTGAATGATTTTATCCTCTTAATCTGAAAGTCATGTTGATCATCTGTGTTGTAATTTTTTTTATAATTGGCAAATACTTAATAATTATAGAAAGATATTGTATTTCCAGATAGTTGGTTGTTGTTAAGCTATTAACATTTTTCCTGTTAGAATAAGCTATGTAATTGTGTCCAAAGTTGTGGGTTTTATTGTTTCTCTATTCTGGTGTTTCTTCCACTTCATTGTTGACATCTTTGTACGTACATTTTAAACTCCCTAGTTGAGTAAGAGTGTCATGAGATTTTAAACTTTAATGTAATAGAGAAAAGTTGATATTTATCATATCAGTTTTGCAGTTATTATGTTCAAAAACCTGCACACTTGGGTTCTTTTTCCTGCATCTGATCATGGGGACAGGAAGGCTCAGCAAAAGCGGTTGCTGTAAACAGCTGTTTGTTAGCAGGTGTTTGTTAATGTGCTTAAAAAATGCTTTGGGTGATGATTGTATGTCTCATAATTATGCTGAGGACAAAGCAGTTCATTCTAGTTTGAATTCCTTTTGTCAAAGATTTTCTTTGAAATGATTTTATAGCCTGCATTTTTGGTTCCTAGGTTTGCCCTCTGCTCTTCCTCCCTCTGAAATCCATCAATATTTGCTCTTTTTGTAAATGAGTACTTGTTTCTAACTGCTAGCTGTGCAGGACTATATTCCAGACCTTAAAAACTTTTTTTTTCCTCTCAAAACCCTGCAGCTGCATTCACAGCAGTGACAGGAAGTCTGAATATAAGGTAGGGATGTGAGGCTAAATGTGTTATGTGTCCTGATACAGGTTTTATTAGAGAATCTTAGGCAAATCTCTTTAATTCCTCATTTCTTACTTTCTTATCCTCAAAATAAGGAGGTAGATTCAGAGTTATTTTGAAGATTACCATAGCTTACATGCAACAATTTGAAAGTAGTATTTTTTCTACGGAGTTAGTATGAACAAATTCATACAAGCTGAACTGTTGAGTAACTGGACAGTTCATACTACTTTAACTACTGAAGCCTAAAACCAGGAAGATTAATCTAGAGCTCCACAATATCTCCTAAAGAACATTGGGGAATTAGAAGGCATTGCAGAAAATAAAACCCCTAAACACTGCGATTTTTTTATTAAAGTTATTTCAGAAGAAAATTCTTCACTAATTTAAGTATATATTAGATTTCTGCTTTGTTCCAATAATTATAAAGATATCATAACATTATATGAAACTAAAAATAAATTTAGCTTGTGTAATATGGTGTTGGGATATTGCTTTTTTTTTGTGCCATTTAATGACTGAAGTGTAGTTACATTCAAATTATGAACCGTCTCAAGATATATTTATTCATGAAAATGTTTGGTGAGTTTTCCACTGATATTAAATCAAGGTCTACAGGGTTTTAAAGAGACAACATTTTATATTTAATGTGTGGAGGGCTGATTGCTGAGCAGAAGAAAGAACATCCTGCTGAAGTCTGAATTGTATTTGAAATTTTAATCTGCTAAGAAGGCATAAAGAAAAAAATAAAATCATTTAGCATACTCTTTTCAAAAGAGGTATTCACCTTGTGGTGGATCATATTTCTATTGTATTTTATTTAAATAAATATCACCACATTTATAATAATCATAATTGTCTATGAATATATATATTCATTAACTATACCTGTTATTTTGGGTTTCTTTTAAGCAAATCCAGTGTTTCCTGCAAGTAAACTATAACTTTCCTGAGATTTAGCTCTTTCAGAATATATTTTTAGCTGATTTTTTTCATTTATAAAGACATTATTGAAAAGATAAATTTCAGGTGATCTAGTGTAATGTGTGAAAAAAAAAACCCCAAACCTGGCATGAGAGGCTGTTTGTTATCACTGGTTTTTAAAAGTATATTCCAGATAATTCTTGTGAAATCCATTCTGACTACAAATTTAAAAATAAATGCAGTCCTCTTAGAAATGCCTTAAAATGCTCCCATGCTGCTTTCAGCAAAAGAAATGTTTTATGTAGAAACTGAGTTTAGATCATAATATGGGTCTGATTGATCACATTGTCATGGGATGCACATGTGATACTGAGCTAAAACAATTCCAGGACTGAGTCTGAAAGTTTTTGAAAAATTACATTTGCAAAGTATTACCACAGAAGTGTTTTTAGTTTTTCATTTAAATAGAAGTAGTCAAAAAAACCCAAAACCTTTTCATATAAGTATAAAACTGCATGTGTATCCAAATAAAAAAAACTTGTTAAAGTATCACTTTTATTACAGGATATCAGAGAACCATCCAAAATTCAGCTAGGATCTGTAAGAAGTACTCTCATAGCTTTTTTAAGCGGAACACTTTACTAAGAATATTTCACTCAAAGGTCATTTTCAGGTCCTGGTGAATAAGTAGATCTGGAGGCGACACAGAAAGCAGCTGCAAGAACCGGCTCTCAGAAAAGTCCTCTGCATTCAGGTCCAGACTGAAGCTCATGGGTGAAAGTAGTTGTTCAGTACAAAAGACCTGAGCATGGAGGATCAGCTAGCTGGAACAGCTCACCTTAATTGAATATCTAAATGGAAATCAACAATCCGTTCAACCATCTTGCCTCCAAATCCATCTTCTAAACAATTTTAGGCAGCTGTGCCCACAGGTACCTGTGAGAGGCAAAGGGCCTTTCTGAGACCTCCATGGTGGCCTGAGAGGTGGGTCTGGAAAACTTGTTCCTTATAAGACGCGTCAAATGAAAATCTGTCTCTAAGCCAAAATTACCAGATTTGCCCTTCACAAACTTAAGGGTGAAGAAAGAGTAATACGTCTGAGTTTTGAGTTTGCCATCAGCGTTGATCCAAGTTAGCTCCAGTGGTTTTAGCTCTGAAGGGTGTTACAACTCAAGGAAAATTCATGTCATGAGGTTAGCTGAATTTTTAGGCTATCTGTACTGAGCATGCTTCTGGAAATGGGTGCACCAAAACTGTTCTCAGCTTGGTATGGACAAATCAATGCTTTATGTGGCAAGCCCACAAGATTCAAAATGCATGTTTCTACTGAGAGCCCTAATGGTGAGAGACAACATATTCACAGTGGGGAGTATGTCAGCCTCTGGACTAGACAGGCGAACACACTCCTGGGTGGAAAACTGGTTGGATGGCCGGGCCCAGAGAGTGGCAGTAAATGGAGTTAAGTCCACTTGGAGCCAGTTACATCAGGTGTTCCCCATAATGTCTTTGTCAACAACTTGGATGAAAGCATCAAGTGCTCCCTTAGCAAGTTTGCAGATGACACTAATCTGGGAGGAAGTGTCAATCTGCTGGAGGGTAGGGAGGCCCTGCAAAGGGATCTGAACAGGCTGGACCACTGGGCAGAGTCCAATGGCATGAGGATTAACAAGGCCAAATGCTGGGTCCTGCACTTGGGGTACAACAACCCTATGCAGAGCTACAGACTAGGAGAAGTCTGGCTAGAAAGCTGCCTGAAGGAGAAGGACTTGGGGATGTTGGTTGACAGCTACTGACCATGAGCCAGCAGTGTGCCCAGGTGGCCAAGAAGGCCAATGGCATCCTAGTTTGTATCAGAAATGGTGTGACTAGCAGGTCCAGGGTGGTTGTTCTCCCTCTGTGCTGGGCACTGGTGAGATCGCTCCTTGAATATTGTGTTCAATTCTGGGCCCCTCACCACAAGAAGGATGTTGAGGCTCTGGAGCATTTCCAGAGAAGAGCAACAAAGCTAGTGAAGGGGCTGGAGAACAAGTCCAATGAGGAACGACAGAGGGAACTGGAGTTGTTTAGCTTGGAGAAGGATGAGAGGAGACCTCGTTGCTCTCTACAACTACCTGAAAGAGGGTTGTGGAGAGGAGGGTGCTGGCCTTTTCTCCCATGTGGCAGGTGACAGGACAAGAGGAAATGGCCTCAAGATTTGCCAGGGAGGTTTAGGCTTGACATCAGAAAAAAATTTTCACAGAAAGGGTCATTGAGCACTGAAACAGGCTGCCCAGGGAGGTGGTTGAGTCACTTTCTTTGGACATATTTAAAAGGCGGGTGGATGAGGGGCTTGGTTTAGTGATTGATAGGAAAGATTGAACTTGATGATCCTGTGGGTCTTTCGAACCTAGTGATTCTGTGATTCTGTTACTTGAACACATAATATCAGAAATCCTTGATTTTTTTCTTCTCTGGTGTGTCACTGCATTTTGGCAAGAAAGAACTAGTTTATTCTTGTGGTCTTGTGACTGATTGCACTACTGTCTGTAATGCTACCATGTTCAGAGTCTGTCAGTAAAAATCTTGTGATCTTGTTTTTTAATCTTTCACATCTTTGTCAGTATTTTTCAAAATAATATGTAGAGCAGTTCATATAAGGGTTAGAAACATACCAAGTCCTGTTTCTAATGCTTTTGAGAATACTTTTTCTATTCCTATATCACAGCAGATACAATAAATAGCCTCAGCAGTACTTTGTAGGTTTAATGTGAAATTGCAAATGTTTCTTGATTGAGTGCTTTACCACAGCTTGAAATTACATGGGGAAGAAATATAATAGCTACATATGACTACTTCCTTTGTAGTGGCAAAAATTTTTCATGACTTGCTACCATAGCAAGCTGGAAAACAGGTGAATTTATGAGTTATATAGGTGGAGGGAATAGTAAACAAATACTACAGTATGTAATTAATTAAAAAAAATTTCTGCTTTACTAATCTTGGGGTTTTTAGTTAACTAAAAACCATGTGAAAGTATTGGAGATACTTTATTGTAAAAATTTTTATCAGAAAGACCACAGATAACATATAAAATTAATTTGTGTTCAAAATACAGGGACGTACCAAAACTAATGGAGTACATTGAATTGACAAGCAAGTATAACCCTGTGCTCAAACGCTAACAACAGTGTAAAAAATCTGTGGAGATTTTAATGATGTACTATGTAAAAATACCCAGCAAATGGAAGGTTTCACTAAAGAATTCTGTTGATTTGTACCTTGAAAACCTAAATATTTACTCTTTCATAATCTTTACTTACATTTTCAAATGTGATGGTAGGTGGTAGAAATGTACTGAAGTGACTAGAAGAATTAATATCATCAGAAAAGAAGAAGGGATTCTAGTGTTTTGAAATATGAGATTCTAATGTTTTGAAATATGAACATATATTCTCAAATCAGAAAATTATGAAACTAGACTCTTATTGTCACACAGAAAGAACTTCCTTTCCTTCCATTTACTCCTTTGCTACTGAGATTATTGTGAGTCTTTCTGAAGTAGATTGCCACAAATATAGTTAAAGTTTTATTGATATAATTATTTATCGGCAGCAAGATAATTATATGACTGATAAATCTGAAGGCAGTGTCTCCAAGAGAAGCTATAATCAAATCAAACCAGATGATAAATATGGATTATAGTAATAAAAAAGCAAATCAATTACATTGAGCTGCATAATATTAGTACAAAATTTAATATATTGACCATTTTGTTAAATTTTCTTTTTCCAATAACTTTCTTGAAATTTTATCTCAATGTTTAGGAATTATTCAAATTATGCATTTCCTTTTTTGGTTTTTTTTCCAAAAGCATTAGAGCAAGGAGGGACTTGAATTAGAAATGGAAACAATAGATAACAGCAGGAAATAAATCTACATGCATAGAGAATTACAAACAATTAAAATAATTAAAGAATGAAAGAAAAATACGGAAGAAAAGCAGGTGTGTGAACACTTGCATAAATTATCAAGCAAATTTCTTCATTTTACCTTCTCTCTTCTTCTTTTGGGCATTCATTAAGAGAACAGGTCTCCCAGACTTAATCAGTTAGAATGAATTATGTTTATTTTAGTCAAATACTTTGACCTCAGTACAGATCCTCTGTTTAACAGATTTCACTGTTTATAAGCATTCACATAGAATACAATTAGCTAACTATAATCATCTGAGACCCATCATCTACCCTGCTTTGTGTTCATCTAGCACTTCAACTATCCAGACCTTAGTGTGGGCAAGAGTGTTGGAAGCCTTGTTACAGTCAAGACAGTTGGCATTCATGGCTATCCACTTGACTACAATCTAGTAATTTTGTTATAGAAGCATAAAATGGACATTTAGGAAGGCACTTGAAGACCAGGACACATGCAGTATCGTTCTCTTAAATACACTATATGGTTCGGGAAACTGGCTAAAAGGCAGATTTTTACTGCCTGGCTGTCGAAGGGGCGATAAGTAGGAATTCAGATTATGCAGTGACAGAGGTTGTTTCAGTAATAAAGAAAGCCTATACAATAAAGGTGAAGATAGTTTGAATTAAGAACTAGGGGTTTTGAAATTGGATCACGGCAAGATCATGGTAAAGTCAGCAATAGTGAAAGAGAGCATTATTCAGTTTAGAGTATCTGTTGTTGATGAAATCACAGAAATTCTGTATCCTTGAACAAAGATGCAACAGATCTGAAATCTGCAGTTATAGGGTCTCGTGTAACAATAAGCTTGATGAGTTTATATTCAATGTCCCTGCTGATTAAATAAAAAAAAGCACTGCATCTTTGCTTAGTTTTAAAAAGGGAAACTGCATGAAAACAAAATGAGCAAAAGAATCCCTGCAATGACAGTAAATAGCTATTCCAGTTTACCCTGACAATCCCCAGTAACAATACAGTGACTCATTGTGTCACTAGTCACCTAATGTGCAATTTATTATCAAGAGCTACAGAATTTGTTAAGTATGTTAAAATAACATCTGTTACAAATAATGGTATGGTTAGGTGAGAAGGAATCCAATCTTATGCACCATGTAAAGGAATGAAAATTTTTGTTTCTTGAGTTCTGTAGATCCTTTCTGGATGCAAATAGATCAGGACCTTCTTTCCCAAACAAGGATTTTTATAAGCTACTGAGGTTTTTTTAGACTACATGGGACTGGCTGCCTAGGATGTTTGAACAGTGAAGAACTGTGTGAATAATATTACATCCCATAGATTATGGAAAGTGCATTGCCACTTGGGGTGTACTGCAGAAAACTTTTGTGGATCTGTGTAAAATTAAGCCTCCGTTGTGAGGCAAGGACAAACTGCGATGAACTGCAGACAAATCTCATGAGACACAGTGACCAGATAATAAAATGGAATTCAATATAGGTAAATGCAAAATGATGCAGTTTGCAAAGAGAGTGGACAAACCTAACTTGCCATTTAAAAAAGTTTCCTAGTCATTGCAGTCAGATGGTGGATTTCATTTAGGAAGAAATAAGCCTCAAAAATGTAAGCTTGCTCATCACCAGCAAAGCATTCTTAGGGATTAATAGGAAGACAAGAGAAATTAGAGCTGAGAAAATCATTAGACCACTGTATAACTGCATGTTTTTCCAGAGGATATCTACTTTATACAGTTCTCATTTAGCATGAGAGAAAAAATGGTACAAAGTTGAAAAATTTAGGGAAGCATGAAATACATGGATGAAATACATGGAATAAGCTCCTACCTAAGACAAGGGTAAGTCTTGAAAAGAGATGTCTGAAAGGATTTGACCAAGAGGTTTATTGAGGTTTAACATGGGTTACATGGGAAAGAGCAAAAAGGAATTACTATGCTGTTTCTCTTCTGATATAAGAACCCGGGCTATCAATTTAACTAACAGAAGTCACATTCACAATGAAGGAGAGAAAGCAACCCTTCGTGTATTGCTTAGTCTATCAATGGAATTGGTAGCCACAGGACATTGTGGCTCCTAAAAATACAAGAAGACTTTAGACAAAGCCAAAGTAATTACAAAATATTTTCTAATATGGCTTTTGATTTTTTACATTCAAATTAAATGAAATTATTTTAAAACAAGCTAAGCATTTGTAACTCACTGGCCATTCAGACTGATCTGAGAAATTAGCTCATATTTTGAATACAGAGTTGATTTTCTAAGAATGGTTTTTAATAGGTTTGAGAATGTACCTTTGCAAATTGTTGGATTTCAAAAATTACTTATTATAGATTTTTGAAAATTATAAGAAATTGGGTAACCAAACAAAACCAAACTTTGTGTATTTCTTTCTGCAAGCTTTACTTTCAAAGAAAATACACACACAAAAAAAAAGCCTGTGAACTTCTCTGACAGCATTTTACATCTTTTAGCAGATCTAGTAATTTATTTATTCAAGCACAGAAGCCATTCTTACTACCTATTTCAATTACCTAGCATGTATGGTGACGTGTTTCCATTTTGGTTTTCCTGAAAAAATAAACATGTTATGAAGTCCGCATTTACTCTTTTATGTATATTAAGGCAAAAAAATCTGAGACAAAAGAAACTGATGAAAAGTTAATGAAATAAACTCTGCTTGCAACATTTGAAATTTAGTATCTACAAGAAGGAAAAAATACAGTCAAAATGAAACCAAGTAAAATAAACAGTCAGAAACATGGATTTGACAAAGAGATAAGTTTTGATAGTTTATTTAATCTAAATGCTTATTTTTCTCTGTTCATTCCAAAATGAAGCTGTTACTATATTTAATGTGAGAAAACACAGTAGTTAATTAACATGTGCTGTATACAGTAACAGTGCCTCTTAATTTTAACAAGGAGACTCTTCTAAATTATTTGATGTATTACATAGTTATCATGAAGCACCAGTGATTCAGGGCAGTGTTTCTACATGTAAGTACTTTAATAATTTGAAGATTTAAATAAAATTATTCCTTCAAACATATTGTTTTGTTCAGCAAACTCCTGATAGACAAAGTTACTTTTTACTTAGTGTTCCTGTATTTTACCCTTTGAGTTTGGTAATTATTTCATCTAGTAGAAACTTCCTTAATGGACAATATTTGAGGTGAAGCAAGACCTTGTTTCAAGACTGCAGCTTATTACTTTTAAGATGAGACAGTGGCAGAAGTAGCCTTTGCTACTCTAACAGATGAGACATGGGTTTTACTATAAATTCATGCCTAAGACTTAGAATTCCCACAAATAATTTAATTAAAGTCATATTCAGAGTTGCATATATATATATATATATATAAACATCTTGTTCAGCCAAAGGTCTTTTTATACTTCTGTAATTAATAATGTCAGAATCAAACACTGACTTAAAACTTAGTAATAAATATTCTTTCCTTGAATTTAAAATTGAAGGGATTTTTTTCTTGAATTACTATTTGCATACATTTACCTTTCTTGCCATTGCTTATACTTATTCATATATAAACCGTTGTTGCAATGTTGTAAGTGCAAAGGATGAGAAAGGGTCACACCTGTAGGGGGGGAATGGACAGTTGACCCCAAAACTGACCAACAGATTGTTCCATTCCATATCCATCATGCTTAGTATAAAACCTATGGATCACAAGGGTCAAGCTCTGTTTCATATATCGCCAGTGTCCAGTGAGGACCTCATCCATCTGTCTGCTCCCAGTCCTCATCTACGCATCCCTGAACTGAGTTCCTGAATCTAGCTCTCATTTGCCACTGAGCCCAGCTTGGGATTTTCCCCATGCCTGCCTTGAAGTGTTAATTGTGATGTATAGTCATCATGGAGATAAATTTGGTATATCTGTATATGATTTATTATTTTTTATAATTAATATTATTATTTTCCTTATTATAATTATTTCATTAAAGCTGTTTTAGTTTCTAACCCACAATGTCTCTCTTTTATTTCCCTTTCCCTGGTAAGGTGGTAGAACTGTAGTTACAACTTGTTCATGTTTAGCTGCCAGCCAACACAGTTGGGAGGGACGGGGATATAACAACACTGAACCAGGAAAAACACCTTTCCCCACCTCTCCCTTCTTCCCAGGCTCAACTCACTTCTGATTTTCTCTACCTCGTTGCCCAAGTAATGCAGGGGGATGGGGAAAGGAGATTGTAGGCTGTTCCTCACACATTGTCACTGTAACTCCTTCCCCCACATACTCTTTGCAGCAGAGTGGCTTTCCTGCTTCCTTGTTTTATCTTGTGGGATGCCTGTTCATAGCACAGTGGATCCCCTAAGAAAAAAATTTCTCAAGGCAAATATCAAGCTTCAAAATTCACCATTTATCTGGTCCAGAAAAATGTAGTATTTCAGGAATGAACTGCTTCAGTGTGGATTCTCCATGGGGTGTTTTTATAGCCCAAACCAAGCTGACATGTTCAGCAGGATCAGAATAGGAGAAGGGTCCTTTTGGATATTTGCGTGGCTGTCTGGGCTGATGAGAAATCATCCCCAAGTTATATTCAAATCCAATATTTACTTTGGACACGGATGAAGTCATGAAGCAGATCCAAGTTTGCACCTTGAACACGGTCAAGGTTACTCACAGTTAACAACAAGAACTCAGATACAATCCAATTCAGAAAAAAAGACAAGAAAAAAAATGGGGGCGGAGGGTGAGAGGGGTAGAAAATAAGGATGGAATGATAAAGCAGAGAGAGAGAGAGAAAGAAAGAAAGAAAGAAGAGAAGTAGCAAGGAAAAAGAAAAATAATCACCACCCCAGTGGAGTCTAGGAGCAGTTCCTCAGGAAACATGGTCCATGGAGTGGAAGGGGCATGCCTCTGTAGTTTTTTGGCAGGGTTATTTATAGAGGAGCTTCCTCCCTTATTATCATGCAAGAAGTTTTCTCACTGCACCTGTACCTTTTCTCTATGTGGAAAGTTCTAGAATCAGGGCATGCACAGAAGTGAGGGCTGGGGGTTCCAGGAATCAATGGCAATTCATCAGACCCTTGCCAGAATAACCTCAGCATGAATCATTTGGGCTGGCATGTACAGTGAGGTGTGTGTGTGTTGGGGGAAAGAAAGAAGCGTTCCTCCCCTCTCTCTTCTGCTGCAGCAGTGAAGGATAGTTCATTATTCACTAGGAGTTGGGGAAGGGAGGGGTGTGCCTGCTCCTGCACCTTCCCCTCTCTTGCCTCTCATCCTCTCACTGTTAACTAGGATCCACACCAAACCTCCCAGGTGCACAGAGCTTTGCACCCAGATGATGCTTAAGACATACAAACTATAACTAAAAATTTTCATTTTCACAGAGTCACAAATCCTACCAGACAACTTGCTTCAGTACATGTTCCTCTCTGTGGGGTCACAGGTCCTGCTGGGAACCTACTCTAACACAGGCTTTCCACAGGGTCCCAGCTTCCTTCAAGCACATCCATCAGCTCTGGCACAGGGTCCTTCATGGGCTGCAGGTGTATATCTGCGCCACCAAGAACCTCCATGGTTTGAAGGGTAACAACCTGACTCACCATGGTCTTCATCATGAAGTGCAGTGTTAAAAACACACATCCTTCCATATAAAATAATATGTCACCCTCTGGTTCACAAAATTCTCTCAGTATTCTTAGAACACAGAAGCCTTTATGTAACAATTTTCAGTTCAGGATACCTATCATTTCTGCCCTTTTGAATTGTGGATGATTGCTTTGTAGTTCACTGAAAATCTGTGATGGAATTCTGTTTCATTTAGTGTGCTAAATTATGATTGCTACAGTTAAAACAAAATGTGACTGGATTAGGTTCCAGGTCTTCTGGATGTAATAGATCAGATGATCTTAAAAGTTCTTTCTGAACATAGATCTAATGTAGCTCTCTTAATGACATTAAATTCAAAAGAGGAATAGTGTGTGTCTCATTGTCTGCTTTGCATCAACACTATGTACAGTGCTGTGCCAACCATGCCTGATGCAGCAGCAGTTGCATGTCACGCCCTCTTGCAGTCCTGTTTCATTTCTGTATACAGCCTGGATTGCATCCTCCCTTAGATTTTGCTGCTTGAACATTTTCATTTAGAAGCTTTATTAGATTTAATATGCTATTTTTTTTAGTGTTTCTTTTAAGCTGTTATTAAGGGTGGCTATTAAAAGAACAGTAAAATGCAAATAATTTACACAGTCTGATGAACAAGTTCCCTGAGGGTTAAAAGAAACTTCAGCATTTCCACTGTAGTGCTGTGACAATGAATCATTAACGATGCCCAGTGTGCTGAAGTCCCAGGTGTGCAGCTTTCAAAAACAACAGACACAAAAACAGCAGTATTTTTTTCTCATTCATCACTTTTGTGAAGCCAAATTGGCTTTCTGGAATCCCCACAGCAATTTGCAAATGATGTATGAAATCAAATATTCCTACCTGCACAGTGCGCAGAGAAAAAAGAAAAAAAAAAAACAACTTTCCTATCAGTGCTCTGGCATACTATCTCAGTGATACTTGATATCCAGTCAGATACTGCCGAAAGTAAGATACTAGTTCCAGACAATGAGAAAAATACCATTTATAGAAACTTTCTATATGGTTTTCTTCTCAGCTTTCCTGTCTGTTCTCAGCACTGTTAACCTTGATAGTTTTGTCTTTTAGAAAACATATTTGTTTATGCAAGTTCATCTCCGTAGCTTTCAGAAACATTGGAGCGAGTTGGGTTTTTTTTATTTCTAACAGATGGTGGCCTGAGGAAGTGTATGAACTAGATGACCTCTCAAGGTCAATTCCTCTCTCTTGTGATTCATTAAGATTACCCATGCATATTTTTCCTCTGCTGTTTTGCTTATGTAGTATTTAATTCTCTAGATATTTGCAAGTTGTGTCCATAGGCAGAGTAAAAATGTTTTTCAGTGCTCATTTGTCTTGTTTTCCATTGTTCTTAAAATTTTAATAGGAAAATTATAGGTTTTATTTCTATTTGAAATGGAATATTAACTACAGAAGAGGTTTACGCTTGTATACTATCTCTGATTATGAAAAATTCTGCATATTAGTAACCTCTTCTGTACTTAGAAAAATATTTTCTGGTTTGGTCACATGCATCAGAGGTAACATTTTAGATTTAAATAGGTAATATAATAGAATCATAGAATCATTTGGTTGGAAAAGACCTTTGAAATCATTAAGTCCAATTGTACCTGACCACTAATAAAACATACCATTGATAAGTCTCCAGAATTTCTTACCAGTGTAGATGCTGTAAGTTTGAATTCAAGTATTAAAACAACAAAAATATAACATGACAAGAGTATTATAAGATGTTGTGTC
>WAAB01006776.1:4501-17194 GCA_013389865.1 Piaya cayana
CTGTTGGAACTGGTCCAGAGGAGGCTACAAAGATACTCAGAGGGCTGGAGCACCTCCCATACGAGGACAGGCTGAGAGTTGGGGTTGTTCAGCCTGGAGAAGAGAAGACTCCAAGGAGACATTATAGCGACCTTCCGGTACCTGTAAGCAGCTACAAGAAAGCTGGAGAGGGACTGTTCATAAAGGCTTGTGGTGATAGGACGAGGGGGAATGGATATAAACTGGAGAAGGGCAGATTTAGGCTTAACATAGAGAAGAATTTCTTCACCATGAGGGTGGTGAGACACTGACACAGGTTGCCCAGGGAAGTTGTGGCTGCCCCAACCCTGGAGGTGTTCAAGGCCAGGTTGGATGGGGCCTTGGGCAGCCTGGTCTGGTGGGAGGTGTCCCTGCCCATGGCAAGGGGGTTGGAACTAGATGATCTTTAAGGTCCCTTGCAACCCAAAATATTCTATGATTCTGTACACTCGTTTCGACCCTCGTTTTCCACCCATCCCCACATTTGAAGTCCAGGTGCAGCCTGGTGCAATACCCCAGCCCATCCTTGGCAAGGCTGATTGTTTTTTAAAGCCCATGTGGAAGCTAAAATTCTCCCCCATGGCACGGAAAAAATGTACTACTGCCCTGCCCACCTGCCAAAAGCCACCCAACCTGCCACCCCATCTCTGCCCAGCAACCTGGTGAGGGGCTGCACTGGGAGCTCGCAGGGTGCCCTTGCTTTTTGTGCTCTAGACTGTGCACTACAAACATCTAAATAAATAAATAAATAAACATATGTGTGTGTGTGTGTGTGTGTGTGTGTGTGTATATCTTGTGGTCATCAGGATTTTCTTCAAAGCAGTTTGCAGATGGAAACATCATGGTCTTACCCTACTAAGCTTTCCTCATTTTGCCAGGGCAACGGAGATCCTGCCCAGCAGCCTCCATTGTCAATATTTTTCTTCTTTTTATCATCCAGCTTGATTATAAGGTGGTTTGAGAAAATCAGTGCTGCTTGGATCTGGCTGGATGATGGCAATATCTGTCTCTGAGACTGGTGGAATGTCAGTGACAGACTGTGGCGCCTCTGCTTGTCAGGGCAATGGCGTGAAAAAAAACATGCTCCAGATCTCTCTGTCCTTCCTGTCTATGCCTGTGAGTTTGATTTATGGTTCTGAAACGATCCTCCTGATTGCTTGGCAGACTAAATAATTCTCAGTCTTAAATATCTGCCCCAGTTGCTTCTGCAGTGGTCAAGGAGCTCTAAACCCATTTCCAGTCTGAACTTCAAAGCAAAAAAACAAAGCCCAGAGTGCCATAAACAGTGCTCCAGAAAACTAAAAAGGTAGGCATTTAGTTTTTAAAAATGCATATAATGCCACACTTGAAACCAGCTTGCATTATTTATGCAAATTAATCTCATCTAATCAATTTACCTGCAGTACATAGATCACACACATGTAATACACTGAAGTATGTAATACTTGCCTCCTGGCTAGTGGTAGTTGGTTACAGAAACGTGTTGTGCATTAGATGTTATTAAGAGAACCCTATGGGCCTCCATGCCTAGGAATTATAACTCTCCTCTTCCTCTTTTGTCTTTGACAGGCATGGGTGAAATGTATAGTGCTTCTTTCCAATGTGAATTGGAACAATGGCATTTCTGGAATGCACAGTGATAGTGGAAGAGGCTGAAAACTTCTGTGCAAACTCCAAGGAGCTTTGTGAAGGTGAGTGCACTGAAACCCCCATTGTTTCTGGTTCCCCACAGAAAGTCCCCCTCCTCTTCACAGCTGCATCCAAGAACACAGGACAATGCAACAGAGACAGAACTGTTATATTATTATTGCAAAGGATATGACTTTCCTAGGTTTTATTACCTACCAATTTGATATTATTTGAAGTATTTCAAATACAGAAAACTTGCTTCAAACATATTTGTAGCTGGCACTGGTATGCTTTTCAAACATAGCCAAATTATATTTTTACTTGACAAATACATTTTTACATAGATCAAACAATATATAATTTTTTTTTCAGAGAAGGAGAATCTCTGCATCTATCCTATATTCAGACTACTGGTCTGTGGTTTCTTGGTACCATGTTGGAAAGAACGGCAAGGCTTATTTTGGATTGTGTCACAGGCTAGGAACACGTCTCTCAGGTCAGTCTGGGGAGTACTTTCTGAGTGGCTGTGCTGAGCAATATAACAACCCCAGACTGTCACCTTTTTATTCCAGCACAGGCAGCTGCTCTATCCAGTCTTTCTTTCCTACTTATCCTTCCTTTGCTGTAACTTGCACAGCTGAGCCCCAGCTCATACCTTCAGGCTTGAAAGCCTAAGTGTGAAACATTATACCCTTCCATTTCTGGTCCTAGCCCATCTGCGGAAAGCCAAGTTCATTATGAGCCTGTAATTTCTAGGAGATTACAAATATGTAGTCTAATAAGCACGAATGAATGACAGGATAAACTTAACTTAAAACAGGAGGGAGCAGAATCTCTACGCCCAGAAGCCATGGCCATTAAAGGCAGGAGAGATGAAAATGACCTGTGGTGACCTGCATAGTATGTGAGTGATGCTTTGTAGCAAGAGAAATTTCATTTTGGTTCATCTGATTTTGCTACAAATAAATGAAAAGAAAATGAGAAAAATGCTTATTACTTAATTGAGTATCCCTCCTATTCACAACTTGCTCAATACTAGATGATAATTATTCTTAGTAAATATATTATTGACCATTTCTTTAACAATACCTTATTACAGTTTTATGACACTATCATCTTCAAGTCTTGCCAAAATCCCCCACAAAGAAATTAAAAATACTTGAAATAAATAAAACCATTTAAGAGGAGATAAAGAGGAAGAAGAACCAGGTCTCTTATTTGGCCTAGTGGTACTTATTTTGAGTAGAATAATGCAGGATGCTTCATTGGTGTGTGTTGACATAAATGCTTGTCAAAGAAAGTACTTACACTTACCAAAAGTACTTGAACTTATTGTAAGTACTTATAACTCTCCCCCTCCCTCTCCAGAAAGTATAAGGAAAACCTGAAACTCTTAATTCCCTTACAATGTAGTAAGTAAGACTAGTTGTTCTCTGAGTACCCAGCCCCCTGCTCTGGAAGACAGATGGGGACCAGAATGAAGCTGCTGTAACCCAAGAGAAAAACGTTAGCAACCTGCTGTATTATTGAGACACACACAAGTCTGTAAGGCTTGGTATGATCCACCCAATGATACTGAGGGAGCTGGCAGAAGTGCCAACCAAGTCACTTTTCATCATTTATTAGGAGTCCTGGCTAACCAGGGAAGTCCCAGTTGACTGGAGGTTAGCAAATGTGACGCCCATCCGCAAAAATGACTGGAAGGAGGATCTGGGGAACTACAGGCCTATCACTCTGACCTCAGTGCCAGGGAAGGTTATGGAGCAGATAATCTTGAGTGACATCACAAAGCATATACAGGATGAACAGGTGATCAGGACCAGTCATCATGAGTTTATTGAAGACTGGTCCAGCTTGTCTAATCAAATCTCCTTCTATGACAAGGTGGCCCACTTAGTGGATAAGGGAGGGGCTGTGGATGTTGTCTACCTCCACTTTAGTAAAGCCCTTTACACTGCTTCCCACAGGATTCTTCTGGAGAAACTACTTCCTCATGGCTTGGACGTGTGTACTCTTCTCTGGGTAAAAAACTCAATAGATGGAAGGGCCCAAAGAGTTGTGGTGAGTGGAGTTAAGTCCAGTTCATGACCATCCACAAGTGGTGTTCCCCAGGGCTCAGTGCTGGGGCCAGTTCTGTTTAACATCTTTATCAATGGTCTGAGGGGATCAGGTGCACCCTCAGTAAGTTTGCAGATGACACCAAGTTCTGCAGGAGAGCTGATCTGCTTGTGGCAAGGGAGGCACTATGGAGGAATCAGGACAGGCTGGATCGATGGGCCAAGGCCATTCGTATGGGGTTTAACAAGGCTAAGTGTGGGGTCCTGCGCTTGCCTCACAACAACCCCATGCAATGCCACAAGCTTGGAGAACAGTGGTTGGAAAGCTGCTTGTTGGAAAAGGACCTTGGGGTGTTGGNAAAGCATATACAGGATGAACAGGTGATCAGGACCAGTCATCATGAGTTTATTGAAGACTGGTCCAGCTTGTCTAATCAAATCTCCTTCTATGACAAGGTGGCCCACTTAGTGGATAAGGGAGGGGCTGTGGATGTTGTCTACCTCCACTTTAGTAAAGCCCTTAACACTGCTTCCCACAGCATTCTTCTGGAGAAACTACTTCCTCATGGTTTGGACGTGTGTACTCTTCTCTGGGTAAAAAACTCACTAGATGGAAGGGCCCAAAGAGTTGTGGTGAGTGGAGTTAAGTCCAGTTCATGACCATCCACAAGTGGTGTTCCCCAGGGCTCAGTGCTGGGGCCAGTTCTGTTTAACATCTTTATCAATGGTCTGAGGGGATCAGGTGCACCCTCAGTAAGTTTGCAGGTGACACCAAGTTCTGCAGGAGAGCTGATCTGCTTGTGGGAAGGGAGGCACTATGGAGGAATCAGGACAGGCTGGATCGATGGGCCAAGGCCATTCGTATGGGGTTTAACAAGGCTAAGTGTGGGGTCCTGCGCTTGCCTCACAACAACCCCATGCAATGCCACAAGCTTGGAGAACAGTGGTTGGAAAGCTGCTTGTTGGAAAAGGACCTTGGGGTGTTGGTCAATAGCCAGCTGAACATGAGCCAGAAGCATGCCCAGGTCACCAAGAAGGCCAACAGCATCCTGGCTTGTATCAGGAACAACATGGCCAGCAGAAGTAGAGAAGTGATCATCCCCCTATACTTGGCATCGTTGAGGCTGCACCTGAAATACTGTGTTCAGTTTTGGGCTCCTATGTACAAGAAGGATGTTGACCTGCTGGAGGAGAAGGGCAACAAAGCCAGTGGAAGGTTTGGAGCACAAGTCTTATGAGGAGCCATTGAGGGAACTGGGGTTGTTTAGTCTGGAGAAAAGAAGGCTGTGGGGATCCCTTATTGTTCTCTACAACTCCCTGAAAGAAGGTGGTAGCAAGGTAGATATTGGTCTCTTCTACCAAGAATCAAGTGATAAGACAAGAGGAAATGACCTCAAGTTGCACAAGGGGAGGTTTAAACTAGATATTTGGAAATAAGACTTCACTGAGAGAGTTGCCAAGCACTGCAACAGGCTGTCCAGGGAAGTGGTCAAGTCACCATCCCTGAAGTTATTCAAAAGATGTGTAAATGTGGTACTTGGGGATGTGGTTTAGTGGTGCAATTGGCAATGATAGGTTAGGAGTTGGACTTGATGATCTTAAAGGTCTTTTACAGCCTAAAGGATTGGATTGGATTAGATTTGATTCAATTCTAGTCTAGTCTAGTTTATCATTTGTACCTTTGCATCTTGAATTAGAAGCATATGTAAATCTTTCTAGTCACCACTGAACATAACCAAAAAATTATTTAAACTTAAATAAAATTACTTTAAACTTTAGTCAAGGCTAAATACATCTGTCAGAAAATGCAGATTGGTTTAAATTTACCATTATTTATGTATATATTTTTAAGACATAATAAAAATACTGATAGGTTGAAACATTTGTGCATAGTGTAAAAAGTAGTTTTTGCATAAATGCATGAAACTTAAAAGCTTAAGAGCAGAAATAAAAGCTTTCTTGCTTTTATCACGCCATTTGATTACACATCTGAATAGCTTTCAACCTTGGAAAATCCTTTCAAAATAATAGCCTCAACCATTGTGTATCACAAGTTTGTTAGCTCTGATTCCACAATTAACAGAGGCACTACCATGTATGAATGGAGATATTCTCATGTAGTTATCTCAAATATTGACCTTCTCCGTGCTATCTGTACAAATGCTGTCCTTTCCTTGGAGGGTTAACAATAGCTCAATATGTCACTTTTGTTCTAATACATTTTAGAAAGAAGTTCCTAGAAGTACTTGTTACAGAGCAAAGGCATGATGTTTACAAATGTAGTTTAGACTGCAACACTGAGGAAAACTGTAGACAAATAATTAGTAGAGATTATTTCCCGTGGGGGGGATATTAGAGTTTACTTTTTTTTGTGTTTTTCATCCAAATCCTAAGCCCTTACTCCTGATCTTGGTGAGCAAGGTGTTTGCTGAGTTCACTGGAAATGATGTCTAAGTATATTCAGGCTTATAGAAAACAATTAGTACCTAATGTCAATTCATTCCACTAATTCTATTTCTTTTGCTTATTTCTCTTTGTGCTGTGGGAAGTCTTACAATGTATCTCTTAGTAAAAAAAGCTTTGGATTTTCTTCAGTGCTTGGTTCTGCCATTCATTTTCTGCATGACCTCTGCGAAAGTACTTAATCGCTCTTAATAGCATGAGTGGAACAAGAATGCATTCATTAATATTTGTGAGGCTGCCAGATACTATGCTACTGCAAGCATTTACAGTACCTTAAAAAATTATAATTGCACCATCCAGCTGGTTAATGTTTATCCAGTTACTGAACAGCTAAACAAAAAGCCAAGAGGCAGACCTACTGTTTGCTCTCTCTTGGTATTGGATTTGAAACAATTTTTTCCATGTTAAAGCTGTAGAATGAGGCAGTAAATGAAATGCCATTAGCAGTCCTCTGTAGAGAATAATGAGCTGAAAGCATGCCCGGTGCTAGTCTGCAATTAGAGTGAAAAGTGAAATACAGCAAGAATCAGAATACCATTTTCAAATCTCACTTTTCAGAGTACAACCTTTTTGTCCCCACCAGGGGGAGCGTACTTGAAGATAATAATTAGTAGGCACAAACTGTGTTTGAAGAGGAAGGTTCCCTTTACCGCTTTCTTGGAATAGAAAGTTACTTTGTGAGCAAAATTTTTCCCTTTGAAATTCCTTTTGCTTCAGCTATCACATTATGGTAAAGAAGAGTGAGTGTTTTTTCTACATCCTGGCCTTTGAACATATTTCAAACAGTTCTTTTTTTTAATGAATTGATGTCAAGAACAAGATATAGCTCAGTTTACCCAGAGCGGGATGCTAAACAGCAAAAAAAAGTCCCCTACATAATGGCATACACAGTTATTAACTTTGCACATGCAGCTTGGATATTCGCATAGGCAAAGAGGGGTGTGAGTCTGTATTTTCATTTTGGATACAGGTGCCCAGGTAGTCCCTACTGCTGCTGATGGTATCTCTGTCATAACTGGCTTGTATTTCCCTTATGCTCTGCCTCTGGGTGTTCCTCTTCTCTGTCTAATTTTCCAGCAGCCAAATCCAAAATACAATTCAACTCTGCAGCCCTTAAAATCAAACTCATTTAGAGGGGCCAGTCTATGTCATTGGATAGCAGGAAATGGGCAGGCAACAGGACTCATCTTGGCTTGTGTCAGAAATGGCGTGACCAGCAGGTCCAGGGAGGTTACTCTCCCTCTCTAATCAGCACTGGTGAGACCGAATACTGTGTTCAGTTCTGGGTCCCTCACCACAAGAAGGATGTTGAGGCTCTGGAGTGAGTCCAGAGAAGAGCAACAAAGCTGGTGAAGGGGCTGGAGAACAAGACTTACGAGGAGTGTCTGATAGAGCTGGGGTTGTTTAGCCTGGAGAAGAGGAGGCTGAGGGGAGACCTCATTGCTCTCTCCAACTCCCTGAAAGGAGGTTGTGGAGAGGAGGGAGCTGGCCTCTTCTCCCAAGGGACAGGGAACAGGACAAGAGGGAATGGCCTCAAGCTCTGCCAGGGGAGGTTCAGGCTTGACATTAGGAAAAAAAATTCACAGAAAGGGTCATTAGGCAATGGAACAAGCTGCCCAGGGAGGTGGTTGAGTCACCTTCCCTGGAGGTGTTTAAGGTGCGGGTGGATGAGGTACTGAGGGGTATGGGTTAGAGATTGTTGGGAATGGTTGGACTCGATGATCTCGTGGGTGTCTTCCAACCTGGTGATTCTATGATTCTATGATTCTATGATTTGTTTGTATAGCAGATATGCAGCTTTATCATGTGGATATATTATTGCAAACCCTTCATATTTTCTTTGTAGTAAAAATTTGGCCCTTTGTGTCTATAGTAAGGTATAGCCTAGTTTGAAATCAAGATTTAAACATACTGTTCATAAACGCCTATTCATATTTTCAGCACTTAACAATAAAATCTGACATATTTGATTGTCTGCTGCATATGAAAAATATTTATATAAGTCTTGTTGGAAAAAATGGACTCATACATATTCTTTACAAGTGGGGTTATCAATATTTTTATAGATGTTTAAAGGTGTATTTCTCTTTAGATATAGTTGATATCTGTCATGAGAGCACCTAATGTACTTTAGGCTTATTATAGGCATCTAAAGCAGGACATGCCCTCTGTTGTGCTGTATGCAGATAGGAGTTTCAATCAAATTGTTAAAGGGGAAAGATTACACTTAAAGGACTATCGTCAAATTCACTGTCAGTATTCTCAGCAGCAGTTTCTATCATTGTCTGGTTTTGCCCAGTCTGACATTATTATTTTCAGTCATTCAATGAGATAAAATACAATAATAATTTATTATTATGGATGACTACTAAGTGGAGAATTTCTTCTCCACATATGAAGCAAATGATACAGATTATGGTGTGACATTCAGGTACTATTACTAGCCAGAATAGGGCAGGGATGAAAATGATTATAATGCATCATATCAAGAGGAATGGCTGGTGAGGAGGGAAATAAATGAGAATCATTGACAGAACATACATCTAGTAAGTGGAAAAATAGTAGTCACACTGCCACCACAGAAGGGAGCGTGTCACAGTGGTGAGGAGAGCAGGAGAAACAAGCCCACTGATGGCCAGAGTGCAGAAATGTTGTTGGACTGGAGTCTCAATGGGGTAGCACATCATCTCTAGATATTCTTGGGAGGAGCTCAAGTGGTTTCCGTTCTATTTATGTGGTTGCTGAAGGCACCAGGCTGGAGGCAGCTCTCGGGAAGAGTATTGCTGGGGAAGAGAGGCAAACAGATGGAGGGAAATAATAGCTTCTGTCTGTGGTATTTGTTGCTTACTTTTCTTACTCTCTAGCTGTATCCCTTTCAGACTGGACTTTGAAGTACAGAGCTAGCAGAAGAATAAAAATGAGGAAATCTAGTAAATATCTATGAGCAAATGTATTTCTTTCTCCCACAGCCAATCTTGTGCTCACTAGTGCTGTACAAAGTGCAGGCAGCAGGGAGATCAGTATAGAATGGTTCAGTGCATGTTGTTTTTCCATAAAACCTTTTATAAAGTCTTCATAAAAGGCATTCAAGGCCTCAAATATATGGCAGGAGAAGTGTAAATTTTACTGATTTTTTATCTCACAACGTATTTTTTCAGAATAGAACTGGACAACACATAAACAATAAGCATCAAATAGAGAGGATTGGAATGGATTCTCTTCTTCATTCTCTTTCTCCTGTAAGTTTTTTTCTTTTTTTTCCTCAAGTCTTTTTCTATTTATGGCAAACTGACATGATAATTTCTGGGAGTCGGTGGTGTTCCCATAGAAACAGCCTTGATTTGATGATATCACTGCAGGTTGCTACTGCTATTCTGCTATGTTCTAATTAAAATAAAATCTTCCTAGATAAATTGCATTTAAATTTTCAGACATTTTTCTAGGTAATTGGACTGGTATAATCTCCATTTTTCTTTTGCCCATGTCTACGTGGGGGCCAAAAGACTTATGACGATCAAGACACCATTCTTTTTGAAGCAATATTTTTGTCTCAGTTCTCCAGTGTTCATAAAACCCAAGAGGGCTTTTATAGCTAATAATAGTAGTCATAAGTGGCTTTAAGTGATTTGTGGAATAAGAGTTGTAGCTGTTATGTACCACTGAGGAGTTGCTTCTTTTACTCAACAGTTAATACTTTGCAATAGCAACTGTTGTTATTTCAGAATCTTGATGCACTTTCTTTAATTATGACTTAAAGTGCTAATGAATTCTGCATTAAAAGCCAGATGTTTAAGTAGCTGAAATACAACTCTCAGAGAAGATGTTTAATTGCCTTGTAGTATCTGTGCAGGAAGCATTGTAAACAAAGCATGGTGTGTCAAAACTACCTTTTTTGGTCTTCTTGTTTGCATCCACTTTCCCTGTAGGGCATAGAAAAAACTTAATTGCCATGTTATCTTTTCTAGACACTGAGATGAAACTAAAATTGTAGGTTTTTTCTAGTTGTAAAGTGAATGACAGACAATGGAAGGGCAAGAAGAGGAGTGGTTACCGGAGCAGCAGGATTGCTTTGAGTTTGTGTGGGTCTGAGAGACACCTAAAGAAATTATTGATGCAAAGATGCCTCACCTTCTTTGGCAAGTATAAACTGCTGTTGTGTGATTTGCTACCATTCAGTCTGAGAAGATAAAACAGAAAGAAAATAATCCAGGTCTTATTTTCTGACTTCTCCACCTGTGGCAACTGAATCCACATAATCACAAGCATTTGTACTTGTTAGTAAAAGGCATCATGAGTTAACACAACTACTTCCATCTCTTCCAAGGAAAAATAAGAGTAGCAAGTCTTTTGCAGAGGAAATGGTAATTTATAAAAATGTGTAAGTCCCACAGGTGGCAGTTCTAAGAACAGAATTTGGGACAAGATCATTTTTCCACCCTCTGTATTCTAAGCTTGCCATCAAATTCCCTTATATTTAGTGCTATTTTTGTGCTTTGCTATTTGTTTTTGATCATATATTTACCAAGTTGCTATGTTTATCCTCAGATGAACTCTGATAAATAAAGAAAATTTGCCTGAACATAGGTAAAATGGGCCAAAGCTGAACATATTCTTAGAAACTACTGGGGGGTGAAATGTTGATTCACCTTCCCTGGAGGTGTTTAAGGTACAGGTGGACAAGGTGCTAAGGGGCATGGGTTAGTGTTTGATAGGAATGGCTGGACTCGATGATCCGGTGGGTCTCTTCCAACCCGGTTGTTCTATGATTCTATGTATCAAGACAGACATCACCTTTTTATTCTGCAGCCAGAGTGTGCTGTTTTATGGTAGGGTCAGAGAACACTGTCTGAAGATCCTAGACACTGCAACAGTAAAAAAATGCAGGAATATTGGTTTCCTTAGAAAGTATTGCAGTACTCAGACCTGCCCAACCAGCTCTTCTCATAAGCACGGCGTGCATTCCAGCTCAAAAGCCTAATGAATAAATAAACAGAACAAGCCCAGATGAAATAATTTTTAATTGAGTTTCTTAGCTTAGCAAAGACCCACTGTGCGGAGGAACAGCTCAGAACTAATTAGGTTGATTATGCTGGTGTTCAGCAGGAGAGAGGGCTGCAGAACAGGAAAGTCTCCTTGTGAAGCTGCCCAGGTAGCCCGCAGTTCCCTTTCCCCCTAAAATACTCTGCAGCAGGGCGGGTGCCAAACTCCACAGGTGTTCTGCAGCAGCAAACCTCATGCAGCACGTTTCACCAGCTGAATTAGTCTCGATACAAAGGGCAAAATGACCCCATAGAAAATGAGCCGAAGGCGCATTGCTAGCAATCAGCCAACACCTCTGGGTTGTGCTGGGCTGCCAAGTCTAACCCAGCCAACTGGAAAGTCACTAACAAAACACACTTTAAACGTTTCCAGGCAACAAGGTCACCATGTCTTCACCGATTATGCCATTTACTTTTCACCCAGCAGGCAGCTACTTTGTCTTAACAGCTAATTTCTGCCTTTTCTTTGCCTTCTAGTACTCCCAGTGCATTGAATACCACCCTCTTCTCCAGCTGGGGGCCAATTTTGGAGTTCTCACTAAAAAAGGATGCATTTTAATGTGGAATTTGCTGTAGTCAGAGGTTTCACACCAAGTGGCTTTGACTACAGCTCCTGCTTTTAGCGTAGTTAGTGATCTGTCTTTCACGTATCTTTACTCATCTTTGAGGTCAGCTATGTCTCCTTCATTCTGAATTAAACAGAATGTCCCCTTACTTCAGAGTTTCCTAAGATTTCCAGGTTTTTAGTTTGTCATTTGAAGCAAAGACAGAAAAAAATCTTTTCGGTTTGGCCAGAAAATGTTAGGTTTTTAACTTGCAGTTCACAAATACCCTGTGAATTAAAAACAACTTTTTTTTTCTTTTTGGACAGTGGTACATTTTTTTGGTGAGTTTGTTAGAAGTATATATGGTTTGGAATAAAAAGTGATTTATTGGGCAGAAGTGTTGTGCTTACACCAGAGGCATCTTACACCTCTTAAGGCATCTTAACAGCATCAGTAAAAATTAATTTTGCTGCCTGGAGAAGAGGTCTGTGTTCTTCCAGCGGCAGCAAGGAAGAATGGGAAGGAGAGGAAGGGCAGAGATGTAGTGAAGAGTGGACAGTTCAGACTTGCTGCCGCCACAGGAATGGGTGAGGATCACAACTGCTTATTCTGAAATGGTTCATTTCCTGACCTAAGCAACAGCCCTGACTGGGTTTTCAGGCTCCAACTTTGACAAAGGAGGAAGCAGGGCCATGGATTTCTGCTGCCCATATAGCTCTGATCGCCTCTGCTGCTTACAGGTGACCTAAGTAGAATCATAGAACAACCAGGTTGGAGGAGACCCACCGGATCATCGAGTCCAACTGTTCGTATCAAACACTAAACCACACCCCTCAGCACCTCATCCACCTGTGCCTTAAACCCCTCCAGGGAAGGAGAATCAACCACCTCCCTGGGCAGCCTCTAACAGTGCCCTATCACCCTTTCTAAAAAAAAATTTTT
>WAAB01006776.1:17586-47883 GCA_013389865.1 Piaya cayana
GTCATTGACTCAGGGAGTGTTTGAACTTCTGCTCTTAAAAATGTCCACTTTGTTTAACTCCAGTCATCAAAGCTGTCCCTGGAAGTCACAGACAAATGTCTTGCAGAGCACCTTTGCTTGGTCTCTGGCCCAAAGAACATTTGAAGCGTGTAAAAGACTTCTTCAAGTAAGACTGTGAGAAAGCTATCCTATTGCTGTGGCACTAAACCTAGTTGTGATTCCTTATTCCCAAAGCATCCAGTTATTAATTTTTTACCATTTTGTTTTTCACCCCATTCAGCACACAAGTGAAATTTATATTTAGTTTTGCATTTACCTTTTTTCTACATTGTGTTAACAGAAATATAGTTTCACATTTTCAGCTCCCACCCTTATTGTAGCGGTTCCCATTACATGTCACAGTACTGTAAAGTTCAGGTGTTGCAGAAATTTTAACTGAACCACAAAAGACAGTAGAAAGTGATTTTCTTTCCATTTCTGAATCAAATTTTATTTTATTTTCCTAGTTTTTAAAGTTCTGGTCATTTTTATGGAGCTATGCCAGTCTAATCCAGTGTGTTTCTGCAACCTTAGGACTCACAGTTGTGATTGAGGTGTGAGATCTTAAGAAGTAACCGCACATCGGCTAAGCCATGGCAACTGTCCTGTGTTCAGGATTAGCCCACAGCAAATGTGATGTAATGTGAGTTATCTTAAGCCTTTCTCATGATGGATTTATCTCTTCTCTGTACTTTCCTGGAAGGCTGCTGGGTGTCATTATTACAGTTGCACTGATTTGTCTATTTGGGCTCTCTATCCCCCTGTCCTGTAAGTAATTAAATCGCCTCCTGTTATACATTTAACCTTTCAAATCTTTCCTTTTTTACTTCACTTTAATTGGTAGCTGCTGTAGATACCTTATCTATTGTACTTTGCTCTTATGTGAAAGCCTGTACTAACTTTGCAGGCTGGTTAGAGGAAGGTGGTAAGTGCAGAAGAAATAATGAGCAAGAGTAAATGCAAACAAGTCTATATGCAAGCCCTGTGAATCCCTTTCTAAACAAATGACTCCTGTATAACAGACCTCTCACCTTACCTGACTGCTGACGCATGAGACTCCAAAGGTCTGGCCAAAAATGATGGACAAAGAGAGAACTATAACGGGTGCACCTAAAAGCGTGGGGCAGCTCAATATGTGTGTCACTGCACCTTGGGGGTTACCTTGCTGCAGTCCTTCTTTGGTTGTGGGACAGTTCTCAGAGGCACTGCCAGGGCTGCAGGACACGTCAGGTGCATTTGTATTGCAAATGCTTGAGATGCAGACTCCGCAGCAAGACATAGGTTAATGCAATGCAAAAAAGGGCCTGGAGAACAGTGAGTCTAATTATTACAGTCGTGCAACTCAAGTAAAGAGGAGAGTGACTGCTGAGGGCTCAGATACCAGACAGGTGAGCAGAATGTCTGTAGTCCATCCAGGGCCTAAGAACAGTCTACAAAACATATATGTGGTGTCGTGTTTGCAGACAGGGACAAGTCCAGCATTAAATGATACATATCCTAAGCTGAGCACCCATAATTGCTGAGTTCTGGAGCTCATGTGCCTCCTTAGGGGTTGGGTTAAGTATGTAACCATTGATATAGGACATTATAAAAGATAATTTCCAACAATATGCTACAAGATACAAGGAAATAAATAAGTATACAAAAGAGACTTGCAGCTGGAGGGTTATGGGATTCACCTGGACAACTGACCACTGCTTGACTGACAGTACACCGTTGCCTTTTGTTATCCTGTCTTAATAAAGTAAGGCTAGTGATTAATCTTTGTCAAGTTGAGCTCTGTGACACAGCAAGGCTATGAGTGAATTTTGTTCCTGGAAAATACAGGACTTGAAATAAATTTAGGAGCAGCAAATTGTGGTATAGTGGCTGCACCCAGAAGAGCCAGGAGCAAGACTGAGATACACCCTGTGGAAGAAGCCAGTGGAGACGGGGCCTGTAGGTGGAATTCACTTGGGAGTGCTTTGTTCTCATGGCATGAAACACAACAGGTCTGAAACAAATGAACAGAACTGTTTTAGAACAAATGACTTCTTATCTATGTTTTCAGCCTTAGGGCTGTGCTAACAGGGTGGAATTAAAGCAAATCCAACACCCAAGCCTCACTGGAGTCCAGACTCAACCTTCTTTTGAAAAATTATCTAAATATGGACTGAATATGGATCAGATTTTTGCATCTCAGGGTCTTCTCTGCAGTTAATAACTCTAGGAATATTCTTCCCTCATTTGTGTAATGAAATGCTGCAGCTATTTAGTAGCCCATTGTGAAATGAAGAATGAGACCCCCTGTCAGTGGCTGGTGGAGCTGGGTGCAGCAAAATCATCCTGCCAAGTCACCAGGAGGCTGCCACATGTTCAGAAGAGATTAGTGTAATCATGGGACACCTACAAAACCTGCCCTGAATGTCTGCAGTTGCGATTATTTTCTATAAGAGTTTTATCTCTTTGACAGATTGTGTGTTGCAGTGTTGGGTCTGTGAAGAGAAGGCAGTTGGCCTATTTCACTATTTCATTACTTTAACATTAATGAAATTATACAAACACATTATTATCAAGGGAGTTGCACAGGTTAAATGGAAACAATCACTAGACCCATAAGCGGATCATTGTATTCTGAGAAAGCTGCTGAAATTGTGACTGTTGTGACTACTTTTCTACATAGAGAAATAAAATCTGTGCCAAACATGTTGGATTTCTATTAATGTATATGAATATGCAGAAAGAAAAAGGGTTTGGTTTGACATAAATGTGATTGTTGTTACTGTAGCCAAGTATACGCACACCCAGACACAGGAGGATGCAGGTCAAGAAAGCTGAGCCTTGTTTTCTGCTTCAGTCTCTCAACATGGCTTAAGCTGATAAAAGGATTAATATCCTTGTCACATCACAGAGGTTAGAAGTCACAAACTAACCCTACAGTTATTGCAATAACTGTAGAAATTAGAGTAAAGAGACCATTTTGATAACATTGTTCATAGCCACTTATTCATTAAACCAGAAGTTTAAACACATCGGTTTGTGGTTCAGTCCTCTGGCCAAATTTCATCTGCTTAAGGTAGCCAGACTTAGCTGAACTTAGGTGCAAACCCCTTGTGGTATGTGATACAGATCCCATCTGTGCTGATTCACAGAGGTGATTTACAGCTCACAGTTACGATGCTGTAACTCTTAATCTCAAACTGCAGCAGTTCATAGATCCTCAAGTTTTGTTTCCCCCAAGGTCCCTGGTTCATTCCTCAATATATCAGTCAAGGCACCAGCCTGCACATGAGCTTCCACTGCAAAAAAGAAATTGCATGTAAGACCTTGATATGATTGAGAAGATATCTTAACAAATATGTTTAGGCAATACCACATCCTAGGCAGCCAGCATCAGCATCTTTTGATGTGTAAATTGTCCATGTAGTAGACTGGGGCACTAACTTTGAATAATACCTTCACCAATTAAAGCTTTCTGCTAGTTAAGGAAGTACAATTGTGTGATCTATTCGAAGGCATAATGATTACAAAGTGCACAAATCAGGCAGTTTGGTCCACCAGTGGCTACATGAGTAGAGGACAGATAATACACTGATTCTGAGGTGCTTTAAGTGTTTATTTCCTATTGCTCCCTCTTTTTTTTTGTAACGCTTAAGCTATATCCGATAAAACCAAACACAACTAACATGCTAACCATCATCCTGCTAAACCAAGACCAACCCCATCCCTTAAATTTAGAATTTGTTCCCAACCAGTGTTCATTTGCACCAAGGGCATTGTCATAATCCAATATAATCCCCACAGGTTTGTAGGCACCAATGGGTGGTGGAGCCTTATATCTCCCACACTTTTTAGGACTGTTTCCTCCTCTCTACACGACAAATTTCAGCCACACCCTGCTCCTTTAAGCACCAGGAAGCAGGAAAATACAGGTCTAGCATTCCTCCCAGGTCTTAAACACATACCTAGGCTGCATGGGTTTATGAACTATTCCAACTATGAATAACTTTTGTGTAACTACATGCATGATAAAGCACTGGGCATTTTAGTTTTGTCACAGTATCTTCAGGACATGAATTCATACATGCCGTAACAGTGTTATTGTGACACCTGGTAGTGGCAACATCCTGAGCACAGTCTGCTCTGATGCCTGTGGTGTGACTGGAGCTGGAGCTTGATTTCAGGCATAACTTCGGAAGACATTGCCTGAGGTTGTACTTAAGCATGCAGTCTATCTTGAAAGATAAAGTTATTTTACAAAGCAGCAATCTCTATTTAAAATTTCCTTTGGGTGTCCTCCTGAGAAGCATTTGGTCCTTGCTGTTCAACAAGAAGCCTGTCAACATCAGTGTTTTGGAGAATGGTCTTTGCCGGAACACAGAATCACAGAATCACTAGGTTGGAAAAGACCCACAGGATCATCGAGTCCAACCATACCTATCACAAGCCAAAGTTCACAAACCAAAGTTGTCTGTGTTGGATCACTACCTCAAAACAGGGTAAAATATCATTGCAGGAGGCTCTTTATTCCAAAGAATGAGGGAAAAGTCATCTTGTGTATGTGTGTGATTTTCCATCTTTGGAGCTGATTTCATTAGGTGATGTATGTGGTTGGTCCCATCACAATGAATTACCAACATGAACATTACATGATGATAAGGTTCATGGATCACTGGAGACATAAAAAACATTATTTGTTTGACTTCCCAGAAAGAAGTTGCTCTTTGGCATTTTATTTTTCACTGAATAAATAATTCAAAACTGGAGACTCGTCCCCTACTTTGTGAGTGACATTTTAACAAACTGGGATAAACAGGAGAGGATTAATGTTTATTTAAGCATTTCACAAGGGGTAAGATCCCGAATGCCCTCACTTTTATTAGGTGGCAGATTGCAGCCTGCAGGAATTCTGGATGAAATTACTTGTCATGAAGGCCAGAAACACGAGAGGGAGTTGGCCACCTCTGATAGTGGATTCTGTAGCTGCACCTAAACAGAAATTTCCTGAGCGCTATGTTACCCTTCTGCATGGTTGGCTTTTTATGAGCACTAAATAATGTGAGACCAGAGAAGATCTTCTGATTGCAGAGCCTTCCAATGCTACTGTGGAACAGAGTCAAATCTAGTCTGAAAATACTATTTAAAGATGACTTATCATAGAATCATAGAACCACCAGGTTGGAAGAGACCCATCGGATCATCGAGTCCAACCATTCCTATCGAACACTAAACCATGTCCCTAAGGACCTCGTCTACCCGTGCCTTAAACACCTCCAGGGAAGGCGAATCAACCACCTCCCTGGGCAGCCTTTGCCAGTGCCTAAAAATTATGTCATCTAAATTTCAGGTGGTTTACCCCCTTGATTATTCACCCTAAAATAAAAAAATCTTTTGATTGTGTGATCCTTAATATTTGCTTTGTGCGTGTTTTTATGGTGATATTTTCATCTGCACTGTCATTTCTAGGCACTTCTACGTGTATTGCTTCCACTTACAGGAACTGAAAAATGGTATTAATTTACTTTTACCACTGGGTGGCGATCTCTGAAAAATAATGAATGCTGAAACGATCTTGCCCAGTCCTTTCAATTCAGTATAACTACGCGAAAACCCAGACATAAGACTTTAATACTTCTCAATAGCAGAGGTAAAGCCAGTCTAAAGGAAAACAATATCCCAAGTCTGCTTTCTAAGCATAAGACATCCCAGCAGATCTGGTGACACTGGAAACAATGCTGTCACTTTATAATGTCACCTGTGTCAAAGTATTCACATGCTGCACAGTTCATACACACATTTTGAAGTAAAATATGTTTGCTTTTCAGTCACTGGCTGTCATTTTCTTGATGCAGATGCATTTACACCTAAGAAAAACTTTTCTGTTTGCATCCTGAAAGGACTGGACCACAAGAAGGATGTTGAGGCTCTGGAGTGAGTCCAGAGAAGAGCAACCAAGTTGGTGAAGGGGCTGGAGAACAGGCCTTATGGGGAACGGTTGAGAGAGCTGGGGGTGTTTATCCTGGAGAAGAGGAGGCTGAGGGGAGACCTCATTGCTCTCTATAACTACCTGAGAGGAGGTTGTGGAGAGGAGGGAGCTGGCCTCTTCTCCCTGNCCAAGTCCCAAATGTATATAAAGATTCAGCCACACCTAAATAAAATCAAACTCTCTAGGAGTGCAATGTCACAGTAGCTAGTGTACATATGAATTTATCTTTCCTTTTATAGAGTTTTGCACATTTTATAATACTGAGAGAAAACTGTGACCATCCTCTTGCATAACAGTGCTGCGCCTAAAGCCAAAGACTTTCTCTGATTTTTACCATACTTTCAGCCCGTGTAATACTGCTGGAGTTATTATTTACCATCCTTTTCTGCATTGAACCGTCACAGCGGAGTAGCTGGTTAAAATAAATTTCTCCTCATTCTTTGATTATTGTCCAGATTAGGAAGTCAGCAGGAATGCTTTACCTTCAACAATGGCATATCAAGTGTGATTCTGCAGATACATTCATTCCTTTATCATGCCCTAAGTGGAGGAGGCAATGGGAGCAACAAAGCAGATGAAAATAGAGGAACTTTTTTGAGAAACCTAACAATTAGGGCTTTCCATGTACTGAGTGTATGTATTGCCCACAGATAGAATTTCTAAGTGGGTTTATCACATTGACTTAAAATGCCACTGAATTGTTGGATACCCCAGGTTCTCTTAAATGCTTGAACTAGCAAGCTTCTCAAACAAAATTTAGGTATAGGTTAGATACAAAATGAGCAGACAGTCTTGCACCCCTAGAGAAGGAATCTTGCACGTCTGAGGTTTACAAAATTGATACCTCCTAGATTATTGTATTGGATCTATTTGGAAAGGTATTTGGCGTTTAAGGATAATTCTGATTAATGGTGAAATATGATTATAGCTAGATTTCTGATAAAGTTTGTAAAAGGCTGTTTAAAAACTCTCGTGATATCCACCTCCACACATGGCCTGGATGGAAAGACAATCCTGCAGCAAAAAATTTAGATTTACAATAAGAGGACCACCTTCTTTTCCCAGCCCAGTGAGGAACAGCACGATGTGTCTATTTTCTTTAGACAACAATTAAATATAGAGAAATGGTTTTCAGTGAATAAGATAAATAGGTTGATCCTGGACTCTGCAAATGTAAACAAAAGCACATGAGCAAAGGTTGACACCACACCCGGATAATCTTAGCTCTTTTATTTTCATTTAGTCAGCTTAGTTACAGCAGAACAGCTTGTGATACACATGTTTGCAATCACAGGACATGCTGAAGAGGTTAACAGGACCAAATGGAGAAGGGTCTTTGGATCTCCACAATCTTTCATCTGTTGCTTATCCTAACGAGATAAGAAAATAACTGCCATAATTTTTTGAGTTCATAAGACACCGTTCAAAGTATGAAACAATAAAAAAGCAATATCGTTGGAAGGGGAAAAAAATTTCTTAGATTAGCTACAAGACTTAGCTACAAGACTTAGCGTGGCTCCTTTAGCAGAGCTTTGTTTCCAAAATGTTTGTCCGTATTTAACATGTTATTACAATAGTAATCACTGCTGTCCTGCATCTCTACTACTTACTTCTTCCTTGCTGGCTTTTGAATTACATTAGGAAACTTAACCCTCTGAGTGCTGTGGAAATGCATAATCACCCTTCTGAGCATTCACTTGGCTTGCAGCCAAGACATTCTTGCCTTCACTGTGTAAAATGGAAAGGAATTATGACCACAATAAAGCATTCAGCTTACTAATTGCCATTTAATTGCTCTTCAGCATCTCCAATGCATTAACTAGCAGTGATGGTGTTACATAAACACTTGAAAGAAAAGCAACAGCTGACTCTGCACCACACATAGCTATGAAGCATATATAGCCACCAAGTCTGGGTGATTTTCTCCTACAGACTTAATGTTCCCGGTGGATGTATATATGTTCCAATATCAGAGCTCTCTGACAATGGGCCTCCATTGTTCAAGTGAAACTCCTAGACTTTGCTTCTTCCCTCATGCAGAAACAACTCTTTCAAAAGGTTGTTCTTCATTAGAAATGCAGCCTGAAAAAAAGAAAACTAAAAACAAAAGCTGAGAAGAATTATTTCCTCTTCTGTAAATAGTGAGAAGATCTCAAACCTAGAGATTCAATATTTTTAGGAACAGCTGCCCATGAAAAACAGTTCGCTTCAGCTCTTGAATAATGCTCAATTTTCAATGAAAAATCCTTCCCTTCACTCCCTACCTGTCTTGTCCAGGGCTGCCATGTGCCAGGCTGTCCATGTACAAAGGACAGACCTGGGGCAGTTATAATCTTAGGTTAAAGATGCTCATAAAAGCTGGGAATGCATTCAATGTGCTGGGCTGGTGGTGAGCTGGTGAAAGCTCTCTCTGTGCACCTGGCCTCTCTGGCCCCATCCCCTTGCATTGCTGTCAATGTGCAGGGAACAGCACACAGAGAAACCTGGTGCAGGTAACGGGGCTGGGAACAGAGGTCATCCTGCAGTGTGCATCCAAAGCCCAGATATAGTCATAGAATCATAGAATCACCAGAATGGAAGAGACCCACTGGATCATTGAGTCCAACCGTTCCCACCAATCTCTAAACCATGCCCCTCAGCACCTCATCCACCTGCACCTTAAACACCTCCAGGGAAGGCAAGTCAACCACCAACCTGGGCAGCATGTTCAATTGCCTAATGACCCGATCTGTGAAGAATTTTTTCCTAATNACGCTCCAGAGCCTCAAAGTTTAATGCGCTGGCTTTCCATGGGCAGTTGTGGTGATAGTGAGCTGAGACATAGTTGCTGGGCTGCATTTCAAATCCTTTCAGAGCAGTACAAATCCTGAAAGCCTTCACAGCTTTGTGCACATCAGGAGTGTGGACCTGCATTTCTCATGCACCCCACTCTGCATCTCTGTATCTAGCATTGGCAGAATAATAGCTAATTCACGTGATGTGAACCTTGGTTTATCACTCTCTGCAGGGTATAATAACAAGAGGGAGCACTGATCCAGAGATCCCAGTAGTACTGTCACATCACCAACATTTGCTATGCATTCCTCATGAACTCTGCCTGACCCGGTTCTTCTGCACTCCTCCATCCCATTTTGCATCACAAGGGTTGAACCCCCAGCACCCAGGCACTGCAAAGATCTAGAGAAGGGCACTCACTCCTTAAGCACATCATCAAATATCTCAGCGATGTGTAGATGATGTTTTGGTTAAGATAGCACCAAAGACTCCATAGATTCAAGTCTCGCAAACTTCCTGTCTGATTTTGGTCGAAGTACATAATCTGCAAAATAGGGCATAAAATAATTTAATTTAGAACTTTTCTGAAACATGGCGGTGTAGTATTGACTACAAAGAACTGTGGATATTGTTCAGGGTCTTTTTATGTGCTTGTAACATAAAATGAAATAATAATGTAGTAGTTGTGGGAAATTCTCTTAGTACCCATAGATTATCTGATTTGAGGGATTATTTTGATTCTTGAATCTGATTTCTTATATAGCATGAGTCAGGAGGTTTTCACGAACAATTTCTTGCTTGAACTAGAGCCTCTTTATTATAAATAATTCTACTACTAGCTTAAAATTTTATAAAAAATTACATTGTATTTATAATCTAGGTTTACTGCCATCCTGTCCCAGATTTTGTTACATCTTTGCATGCTAGATCAAGCAGCCTGAGATCAAAGTTTTGTCATGCTGTGGCTTCTTTGTTAAGCTAAATGATTGAACTCATCTTGTCTTACACTATGAGGTGTATTTTCCAGTGCTTTAATCATTCTTGTATGATCAGTCTTCTCTCTAATCATTCCCAGATAAATGGACTAGATGTTCTTTTAGAAGTGGCTACACCAATGGAATGATGGAAGCAATACGCCTTCCCCACTCATTCTCAGAAGTCTCCTGCTCGCACATCAAGGTTTATTGTAGGTATTTTGGCCCCTAGATGCTTGCAAAGATGGCTTGCCCTTCATGCTCTTGTTATCATACAAACTCTGTAAGAATTAATTTTTGTTTGTACAAGTTGTTTGATGTTACCAGAAGACCTATTCTGGTCTCCATCTGTGACCTGTCTTAGCTGTTTAGTACCCACCACCTCCAGTCTTTGTTTCAGCTCAAGCTTTTAGGAATCATTAAGACCAGGAATTACGTATACATCCATGTCACCGATGAAAAATGGCAAATTACATGAGAATAGGAGACAATTCATGTGAGATTTCAATAGTAACACAACGATGATAATTCCACAGTGACAGTGAGAATTTGGACCTTTGAAGTTGTAACTATTAAAAATAAGTACAATGTGATTTTGTATTCTTTTGTCTTTTATTAAAAGCTAGTGTCTCCCCATGAATATTTCTGCATATAAGGGCTTCTGGACCCTACAGGCTGTACCTTATAGTCAAGTTATTTAAGTATAAAAGATTTTTTTCCTGCAATATCTCCATCCAGTGTTCAAAACTGAAGGCCAACTCTACATCAGCAGCAGTGAAGGCAGCTGTCAGTTGGTCCTTCTTTCAGAGGTTGTGCTCCCAAAACAACACCCATCTGCACCTAGATGTCCCTGATTCAGGGATGTGCTCTGCAGTCTCCCTCCCATTTGACAGTTTGGGCTTGCTCTTGGACTGTCGTTATTACTGCAATCAACCCCTCTCCCTCATTTTTTTAAATCTTCTTTGAAAGTCATTGCTATTTTGGTACTTGGACAGCACACAGGTTTACCCAGACAATTTTTAATCCTCTCTCCTTTCCCCACAAAGGAAAAAAAAAAAGACAGAGAAGTCTGTGAAACCTATTTATAAGTAAACAGTGAGAGTGTCTCCTTGTCTCACTGTTAGGAGATTCAGCCACCTTACACGAACAGAAGAACCTCCTCCTGAACTGAACGAGTGGCCAGCAGATACAAGATCAAGTTCTTGCTCCATGCCCTAAAACTTCTCAGCCAAAGCCTTTTCCTGCTATTTAATAATTGAATTTTTATTGCTAATCCCTAATCTGAACTGGCAGATTTACTGCTCCAAGGCTGTGCTTGCTGCTGACAGATGTAAATGTGGATATTTGCTGTCTCTTCAGATTTGTGTGGCTTCAGGGTGGACACTGTGTTGCCTGCTGTGTAAAGGAATCATCCAGGCACTGTTGCAAGGGGCAGAGCTGAGGCATTCCCTCCTGTTGGTTCGTGTCAGTTTTAGGGTTCTTTAGCTGCAAAACAAACTATCTGAACAGCATTTTTGTTTGATTAGTAAAGGATTGACTTCAGGTCAAGCTGGAAAAGGTAAATGTTTGTGGGCACGCAGCAAGACGTGCTGGCATGAAATTTAGAATCCTCCCACGCTGGTTTGCTCTGGACCCTGGAAACACCTGCACTCACCAGTTCTTACAGAGCTTTTATCTACTGCTTCTTTATCAGAGCTAGCAATTCCTTTTCACTTGCACTTTGCAGCATTTACAGCTTCAGCTTCCCCAAGGCCAGATGTCTGCGCTCCTCAGGGTCATTCTGGAAAGGGTTGAGTTCTGGCATCTACAACTTTTTACGAATCTTGTTGCTGAGAAAGATCTTAGATCACCCTCAGTAAGAGGCTTTTCCTTATATATCCTTCTATATATCTACTTTCTCATAGTACATGCCATGTATTGTGGTTACATTCTTTGCTGGAGTGAAAGTTATCCTAGGTCCAAACAGGGATTGCAATCATTTAACATGTTTCCCAGGAACAAACAAATGTTTTCAGCAAGATCAGCTCAGTATAAATTTCTTTCCTCAGTGAGACTGCTCCTCCTGTGTCCATAAAACAGCCAGTGAAGACAGCTAACCATTATTTCTCCCTTTACGACCAACTGCTCGGAAGGCTGGAAGGAACCAAAGAGATCTCTGGCTCCAGCCTCCTGCCCCAAGGCAGTGTCAGCTGTATTTCAGAGTGGCCTTTATCTTTAAGCCATGTACGGTGAAGGCAAGCTCTGCTCTTTCAAATGTCAAATCCAAACTCCTTTTTTTTTTTGTAGCCGAGACCTATCACTCCTTCTGTTAGCATCCAAAGACATAAGAAGTAGATTATTCTTTCTTGCAGCAATGTCATAGGTGTTTTGAGACTGTTCTCTTTCCCGCTCTTTCACTCCTTTTTTAGATTTAAAAACTCTAATTTCTTCAGTCTGTCCGCATATATAATGCTTTCTAGCCTTCTGTTAATGCATATTAAGTTCCTCCCATAGGCTATCTTTACTTATCCCCCGTCTTTCTTAATGCCTGAAGGATTCAAACCTTGCATGCTCCGACTGAATCTCATCATGCAGAACAGACTTGAAGTATTTCTTCCTAAGACATGCTACTCTTTATTCAAAGCCTTTTCTGCGACAGTATAATGTCATTGTCAGCAGGGAAAAAAATAAGGCATGATGCTTAAGGGACTCCAAGTATCAACACATCATTCCTTATGACAAAGGTCAGGATGCAACTTCAGGAAGAAAAAGACTCAAAAGCCTGGACACATAAAATATAATAGTTAATTTTCTACAGGTTTGGTTTTTTTAATTTTGTTGGGTGGTTTGGGGTTTTTTTGCTTTCAGAGAGACTGCCTGCTGCTTCTGCAATAAGCTGGAGAACAGTACATCAAATGCATTGTCAGTAAAATTATAGAGATCTTATGCTCATTAAGGATATAGGCTCTTTGGTAAATTACTGTCATTCTTCACTACTTCTGAGAAGCAGTTCATCCAGACTGCAGTAATTCTCTCTGCCCTAGTTGTTTTGCTACTGCAGCCTGTCATTTGTATGCAACCCTTGAGCTGCTTTCCTGGTAAGTCCCATGCTAAAGCGAAGTTCTTCCTAACAGCCATATTCCCATGGTTCTGATGAGTGCTTTCTCCTAAATCAACAACTATAATGCTCCCAGTTTTCCTTCAGTTCCTCAAATTCAGCAGACTGCTTCATTTGAGGTCAGCTGGAGGTTTTAGGAGCCTAGAAAGGAAATGGCAAGAACAACTAAGGGAATTTCACGCTCCTTTTCCCAGCATAAGTTGCATGTCTCAAATCAATTAAAAATTTCAAAAAAAAGGTAAGAATTCTGTAAAGCTCAACTGTGAAACATCTTTTGGCCTCTGGATTATATGAAAGGTTTTATGGTAAGTGGTCACTTGTTATTTTAAAAGATCTTTAATCCTAAACAGTGCTGTTTGTATTATAACTCCCTGAAAATACTGTGATTCATTCTGAACATTTTCCCTACTCACATGACTAATTCCATATTTCAACTTATGAAGAGTATAAAGCTCTCCATGAAAAGAAAAGGATTTAAAAGAGGGATAGGTTCATACTTTGTTGCATGTCACACTCAGAGAGAGCCTTTTTTCTGTTGCTCTTCTTCATGAAAATGTTCTTAATTTAACATAGAAGACATTGAAACGTGCCTTGATACTTTGTGGCAAATGTATCACAAGAAACACCAGGGCATTTAGAGAGATACTAACATGAGTTGATTACTACCTGATGCAAGAAGCAGTGATTCATGATTTGGGTACTCAGCTTAAAAAGAAATGTCAAGGAATTGTGTTTTCAAGGATTAGTTCAACTTTTCCTGAAAACCAGAACTGCCGAAAAAGAGGCACAACTTAGCATTTTAGCCAGCTCTGCCAGCTCCAGCCTGGCAAAGTGAAGTTCCAGGATTGTTTTCAGTTGCTTTTTAATTTTCTTTGTAAATACCCCATCAGCTTACTAGGAAGCCACATTTACCATCCACTTTGCAAAACTTGGCAAACTGTGAGTGAAGTTACATGGCTGACCAGGACCAGGCTCACCTGTGCTGTCCTTCAGCTTTCTGTCCTCATCCTTCCTTCACCTTCACTGTATACATTCCCAAGCCATTTCACTGGGGAGCAGGCTGCTTCCACTGAAAGTCTGGTCATTTTTTTTTGTTTATTTTAGCAGCTTTTTTGTTTAAAGTGGAGTGACTCATTGTCTCCAACCCCAAAGACTGTTTGCTAAAACATCTCCAGTTACAGATCCTCTAAGTGAATCAAAACATCCCTTTTCAGTAGCTCATAGCAAAGGGTAGCAGCAGGCACCAGCTTTGCTTCACCTGAATTGTCGGCTTCCAGCGTCCCCCAAGTGTTGTACTCTCTCTCATCTTTCAAAAAGGAAATGTTATTTGATCAGTGAATAATGACTTTGTTATTGCAAGTATGTGAACTTAACATACAGGGAATATTCTGGAGAAAGGAGTGAATTCTGAACTAGTGCTTCTGATTTCAGAAGATGACACTGCCGTGAGTCACAAGTTCATTGGAAATTCCATGGCAGAAGTGAAGTTTGCCAACAGGAACAGGATTGTGAAGAGTCAAGTTCAGTTAAACTCAACCACAGCTACAAAAAGCTGTCTTTTATGGCAAAATACAGTATTCTACTGCACCATCAGATATCCCTTTAGTAAACAGTTGGCATTTTCTTAATTCAAAGCACAGCATATTAAAATAATGAGGAAACATAACACAGCAGTGACATAAGGGAAACCTGTCTTCACAGAATTCACTTTTTTTGCTGCCTTTTGTCAGGGGAATTGTCTTAAAGCATGTGAATTTTCTGCAGTGATGTCTTCCCTGTCTAAAAAAAAAGTTACTCTAGTGTCTGCCTACATCAAGGCCCCTGGCTAATTCACATCTGTGAAGTACTTTATGATCCTCAGATAATGAATGGTACTATGCGAATGAGAAAATGTGATTGATCTCTATTAAAGATAAGCTGCTGTTTAAACTGGATCTCTCTATAATGATGGGGAAAAGAATTCTTTTCTCAGCCTTCACTAACACATGGTTCCAGAATATTAATTCATCTAGCAATATTTTGTAAACTATTAGTTCTTTGAAGTCATGTTTTATTGTCAGAGATTCATCTAAAACTGTGAACTCAAATGCATCTCAAACCTACAGTTAAGGCATATCCTAATTTTTAAGAAGTCATATATGATTTATTGTTAAACCAGACTGATTGGCAGCAAGACCTTGATCTCAAAACAACCGTTTGACGTTAACAGAGAAATAAACTTTAAAACTATCATAAGGTCTGGCGCCAAGATTCTGCCATGACCTGTGTTATGAAAATAACATAATCTGTGGTGATATAAAAGTACTGAGTTACTACTGATAGTCTGATAGAGCGCAGATAATGAGCACACCATGCCATTTAAAAATAGCTCCCTGCAATATATTTGCAAGAGAATGATAGATTGCTTGTATACTTTTTATGGGACTCTCATAAGATAGCACATATCTTCCAGCACTATCTGATGCATAAACTTAATTTCAGTGTATTTGCCTGTCAAACAATCAGATTTATGGTGCCCAAATGCAGTCATACTTGATCTGAGCAAAGGTCCGTTCAGGCCAGTAGCTGGCTGCTGCCGGCAGTCAGTAGCAGATGTCTAGGGAGAGAGTGTAAGAATAAAGCGAGTGCACAATTATTCTTCCTGTAGTGTGTCCTCGCAGATCCCAACAGCCTAGCTGGGGACTAGCTGACACAGCAGTTTAATGCATATCTTTGTGTTTAATACGTTTTGGTGGTATTTATTTCTTCATCTGCAAATTTATTTATAGAATAGAATGGTTTCAGTTGGAAAGGATGTTTACTGGTCATCTAGTCCGACCCCCCTGCAGTGACCAGGGACATCTTCAACTAGATCTGGTTGCTCAGAGCCCCACACAACTGGACGTTGAATGTTTTGAGGGAAGGGGCATCTACCATCTCTCTGGGCAACCCTTGTCCTATTGCCACAGGACCTGCTAATTTTTTTTCCCCCATCTTTCTTAAAAGCCCCTCTTAAGTACTGAAAAGCCACAATAAGGTCTCCCTGGAGACAGAGGTCTCCCTTTGTCCTATCACCACAAGCTTTTATGAATAGTCCCTCTCCAGCTTTCTTGTAGCCCCTTTCAGATACTGGAAGGTCGCTATAATATCTCCTTGGAGCCTTCTCTTCTCCAGGCTGAACAATCCCAACTCTCTCAGCCTGTCCTCATATGGGAGGTGCTCCAGCCCTCTGAGCATCTCTATAACCCTCCTCTGGATCCGTTCCAACAGCTCCATATCCTTCATATGTTGAGGATTCCAGAACTGGACACAGAACTCTAGATGAGGTCTCACAAGTGAGGAATAGAGGGGCACAATCACTTTCCTCACCCTGCTGGCCATGCTTCTTCTGATACAGCCCAGGATACGTTTGGGCTTCTGGGCTGCGAGTGCACATTACCGGCTCATGTCGAGCTTCTCATTGACCAGCACCCCCGAGTCCTCCTCTGCAGGGCAGCTCTCAATCGCATCATTCCCCATTGTGCACTGAAAATGAGTATTGCCCTGACCCAGGTGTAGGACCCTGCACTTGGCCTTGGTTTCCCATTACTGTACCAAATTTGACTTTCCTTTGTGGTTTCATTTGCCAAGTCTTGAAATTGTAGTTTAAACTCTGACTTCTCTGAATAATCAACCGTCTTCTCACCTCACTGTCTGCTGCTTTTTCACCATGAACTACTTCCTGCACTTGGAAAACTGACATTTTATTACCCTTTGACTGCTTTTTAAAAAATTTTGAACTAGTATTGATTCATGGGAGGAGTATTTCTGTTATGCAATTTAATAATTTATTTTCCACATAACAAAGGAATCATTTCATTTATATCTAGTTGCTGTGGAAGATAATTTTTTTTAATCCCATGCCCCTTACATGTTCACAGCCTCACTCTTCACAGTGAGAATTTAAAGGCAAGCTCTTTCTTTAAATAAAATGGCTCTAGATCCTACAATCAAATATGCATAATTTAAAAATAAATCCAGTGGTTGCTGTACACTCAACTTAAAGCTGTATAGTCCCATGATCAAGTGATGCCACAGTCTGAAAAACTCCATTAAAACTCTCAGCATATAAGCCAAAAATAATTTATTTTCACAAGTAGCGGGAAATTTAGATTATTATGCATAGAAAACTTGGAGAATAGAAGTAGATAATCCTCAGAGTTGTTCTACTGCGGTTGAGGCCAGCAAGGGCTGTTAGTATACTCCACTAAATATCAAATGTCAGCAGTACAATAAGAAAGCTTTTCTATTCCTAGCAACTTTTCTCAATTGGAAATAAATTGTCCTTTAATCTACCAGCCACAGATCAGGATCAGCTTTAGTACATTACTACTTAAAATGCCAATATGGGATTTGTTAACAGACATTGAGCCATACTCCTAAGGCAAATAACTGGGAACAGCATGAGTGTCAACCGTGTCTCCAGTTCATTATTAGACTGTTTTCTCTGATTGTCCCAAATTAGCCTACTTGCCAATCAAAGAGCATCAATATGTATCTATATTTACTTCCAAACCTGTTTTACAGTGGATATGACTTCTGAGGACATATTCTCATGTCCTGTTCCTTTCTGGCAAGTTACTTTACTTTGCTTCCTTTGTAATCAACACAGAGTGCATCATGTCCTACTCCTCAGCTGCTTGTCTTCCTAATCCTTCAGCCTTCCAGCCCTGGCACAGTTTAAATTTCCAGCCTGGAGGCATTTGCAGCACCCATGTCAAACGCATGAAGAATTAACTGTGCTCCTCACGCTCCTGGGTTGGGGTGAGAAGGACTTTTCTGTACAGATTTCTGGTTCCCAATTCCAGGTGCCTTCTGGGACATTCAATCACATGCAGCATGCCCTTGCTTTCTGTGGAGCTGGTGAGGTATGTGACTACAGTGTGGAAGGCATCTGTTGATCAGGTTCTCTGAGCCAGCAGAAAGCACAGCTACTTAGCACATGAAATAGTCAGCTCTTCTCACAAGGTTTTTCAAAAGTTTCACTTAGGCAAATTTAGAATTTGGAGAGCATGAGAGTGAAGGACCTTTCCCCTACGCCTTTGCAGCTACACACGGCTGAGCAGAGGCCAGCAGTGACCACACGATGTGTGGTAACCACATGAATGGAGTTACTAGAGAAGGTAAGAGAGTAGAGATTAAAAATTGTTTTGGTGCATGCTAAGATTGCCAAGGGCCCAAGACAAAACAAGGCTGATACATTGAACTGGAGCCTATGTGCTATTTCTTGAAGCTCTTTATCACTTCTGGCAGTGTGAACTATTTGTCCCTTGTAATGCCTTGAGCACCCAGACATAGTTTTGCATGAGGATTAAGAACATCAGATTAACTCACCCTCCCAAAGGAATCTAATAAAACCATAGGCCTGGCTTACTCCTGATTTAGTTATACACGGTACTCTGAAATTTAAACTAAATTAAGCTGTTTCTACAGTAGATTATTAGTTGTGTCTAGGAGACAGCTTTAGAAAACCTGTGAAAGCTGTGTCCTTAACTGGTTCATCAGTGTCAAGAGGAAGGCCAGTAAACACAAAAATTAACATTTATGTCCCTATTCCTAATGAATAATGCTTTAGGATATTTATGTTCAATGTAATTAAAAGCCTGATTAAAACCTCTTGGAATCCCATGCTTGTATTTTCCCTTGAAGTACCAATCTACAATTTCAGCATACCTCAGGACCTCTGAGAGCAAAGTGATTGTTAAGACTGATGCATCAAAGAGTAAAAGCTTTAAGTGTTATGGAAAGCTTAAATCCACCAAGCAGGATCACTTCTGACAGAGAATCAGAATCAATAACAGCAGCTATTCTCAGAACCTAACAAATAAAGCTTGTAAACTGCATGTTTTCAAATTGATTAGAGGTTGAAAAAAAACCTTACATGAGTAGTAGATTGAGTCTGGGATTCACAATTCCTACACGTTAGAATCTCTGCAGTTGCTAAAAAGAGGGGACTTGAATAGAGCATTTGCTTGTCTGACCACCTTGCCTCAAAGTTAATAATGCGAATTGCAAGACATCCTGCTCCAGAGGAACTTATAGTCCCCTTTAAAAAAAACCAAGCCCTTGGAATTTTATTCTTGTGGAGTTTTTTGACAGATCCTGTCTTACTGACGAAAGAAGAAACATCCTTAATCATTTTTTACTGGGGCATATTACAGTGGCGTAAAAAGAAAGCTAGTCTCTATGAGGCTGAGGTGGTTGCTAAAGAACATAAATTATAAGAGGCTACTATGTGCCAGCTGAGGAAATGATCAACATATTAAGCAATTTTATGTATACACAAAAGGTCGGCAATGGTCAGCCTTACACAGCTGGAGTTGTACAAGGAAAATCCTTGCTCTTCTTGCAGATTAACTTTTACTAGGGTGCTCTCGATCATCTTAAGGTTACACCATAGCTGACATAAAAAATACTTTTCCTGGTTGATAAGTTTAAAATATGGAGAGTCACTAGAAAGAGCATGGGACTGTAAAAGCTGTCATCTTCTGCAGAAACCCCTGGAGCGGACAGACTTGTGTGTCTCCATTGGGAAGGAGGTATAGGATATGAGTTACTCCCAAAGGGTGTGAGTGAAAAGCTTTTTACATCTGCCCCTCCATACAGCAGGAAGGACCTTGTCTATTGCTGTGTAATCATGAATATTTTATTGTTTGAACATTGGACAGTTAAACTGCTATAAAAAACAGCACGTCATGTCACCCAGCACACTCCTGGAGTTGTCTTTTGTGGTTTTTTTAAAAACATTATATATGACAAGGCAGTTTAAAGACACTTCATGTTCTAGTGCAGGAACAGGAACTTCTGCCAAGTACTGGTTCACCCCTAGGAACAGCAACCCAGGCAGAGGAATTCAAAAGCATTTAGAAAATATTATCCGCCTAGAAATTAGTACATGATGTGCAAAAGTACAGCCACATTTAGATAAAATACAGCAAAGATACTACTCACTGTTGCAGTTTTGCAAAAGATCCCCACTAAGTCTAAACTGTAGAGAAATCAGCACTGAGAAATGCAGATCTTGCTGTACTTTTTTGTAAAGGGTCCTTGCTCTGGTGCAAGTAAAATGCTTGACTTTTGGCCTGCTAGCAAAGCCCAGGTTCAGTAAGGAACTTGGGTTTGTGGACTCTGTTCCAGGCCAGGAGTCCTTAAAGCTCAGAGATTAGGCTCACGTGTAAGTCCTTGGGACTGATCAAGTTTTTTGTGTCCTCATTTGCTGCTGGCACATACTTTCATCCAGGCACACTCCAGTATTCCCTTTTGAGCTCAAGCACAAGCATAATTTCTTCCGCAGGAAAGCATAAGGCTTGCTGTTACTTTTTGATAACAAGAGAGACAGATTTTTACCATGTCAGACCAAACATCTATCTAGTCTAGTACCCTCTGACAGCAATTGATAGCAAATATTCCCTGTCCTCATCTCTGGAAAAGGATGAACATGGGATAACTTCTGTGCTATGCTCTCCCACCTCTGACAAGAGATCAAGGCTTTCTGTTTGAGAAATTCCCATTAGGGGTTATAACCCCATCTTTGTGTTAATAGCTCTCTGTAGACATTTCTCACTAGAATTTGTATGATAGTTTTTGAGACCCATCAAAAGCACTGAGATACCTAGCCTGACATTTAAAGCACTTGCCAAGGAAGGTGGTTGCTTCCACTGTGTTTCCCTCATGCCTTAGGGGACTCAAACCTACCTCTGTCAGGATAGTTACCTGAGGCTGCAAATCTTCCCAGTCTGTTGGATGGGCAGGTTTTAATAACTGCCTGATAGGGTAAGGCATCTTCATCCTGGGGCACATTTTTAATAGCCTCTGGGCAGATTCAGGATGATTAAGAGCATAGAGTAACAGGGCAGCTGTCCAGAGAAGAGAGCAATTACGTGGCCTAATGAGCAAACAACACAAGCAAGACTGATCAAAATGGCACAGCAACGATACCTTGCCACCAGCATACACCAGGACTGTCCATGTGCCTTTCTTAGACCAATTATGTGAGTGAAAAGTCTGTGTGTTTCCTACACCTTGGGATCTGACCCATTCGTGAGTCCAAGGAGCATTTTGAGCAATGTATGGAAAGTAAAAAGTACCTCTTGGTATGTTAGCAAACAGCCTGGTGATAAATGCATAGAAAGGCAGTGGCTTGAGGGACGTGCCAGGTATTTTCCAAATGTGAGGAGACAGCCTTGCCTTGAGGATATCTTGTTTTTATCAAGAGAGACCTCATTGCTCTCTCCAACTATCTGAAAGGAGGTTGTAGAGAGGAGGGTGCTGGCCTCTTCTCCCAAGGGACAGAGGACAGGATGAGAGGGAATGGCCTCAAGCTCCACCAGGGGAGGTTCAGGCTGGACATCAGGAAAAAAACTTTCACAGGAAGGGTCATTGGGCAGTGGCAGAGGCTGCCCAGGGAGGGGGTTGACTCTCCTTCCCTGGAGGTGTTTAAGGGACGGGTGGATGAGGTGCTGAGGGACATGGTTTAGAGATTGGTGGGAATGGTTGGACTCAATGATCCGGTGGGTCTCTTCCAACCTGGTTATTCTATGATTCTATGATGACGAGTCTCAGGCTGAAGGATCCTCAGAGCACGCACCACTTCCTACCTGGGTGAAAGGGCACCTAGATCAGTCCTCTGTAGTCAGCAGCATCTTCAGATAAGGTCCTGCAACTCTCGTTCACAAGAATTTCATGGGTGTGCTTGTGAAGAGATAGTTACCTTAGACAGGGGGATCTCTCCCCATAAACTCAGTTTTATTTTGACGTGCAAAAATGGCTTGTCTCCAGGTTCTTTATCTAGTCAAGCTTCCAGTGAACCACACCCCTTCTCAATTCTGTCATACATATCCAAATGATAACATTTCCACCATGCTTAAAGGCATATGAAAGCAGGTGGGGGAGCCATCAGAGCAAGAGGCAGCAACAACACAGCTCCCACGAGACAAAGCAAAAGTAGACATGCTCCTCCAGGTTCTCTGTGGCATCAACTCTTCCAGTAGTATATTTTACTTTCCAATTTGGTGTTTGAGCAGGCCCTTTTTCCTCTCGAGGGACTACCACGGTGACCTAGGAGAGGTGTGGTAGACTCAGAGCCTTCTCAGGTGCAGTGTCACTGAGTTGTCATGCAGGGTGTGCAGGGACGCTCCAGCCAGTGCTACAATCTCCAAGCAAGACAAGAAGGACAACATTTTCAAAATGCTTCCTGCATGTAATAGATTACGTTGCCTTGCACAAGTCCACGCCTAAATGCAAATCCTTCACACATACTCACAGTTGGCATCTGATGTGCAGACACCAAAGGCTGGGTGCCAGATATTTCCTGAAAACACCTCATTCGCTAGCATGTGCTGGGCGTTAAGTTACCAATCTCAAGAAGTTCAATTTGTACTGCCATTTCTGCCTCTCCCCAGATAGCAGACACTTCTTGGTATTCCTTCTAGAAATCATTACAGAGCACACAAATGCCAGAATGGACCAGGAAACCCTTGGCAAGTGAACTTGGAAACAAGTGGAGGGTCTTTACCGTGACAGTTCAAATCCAAGTGAGTTAAAATTCTGTTGCTGGTTACTGCTCTGGTTTCAAGGTTGGGAAAGGTGTCATATGACTGCAGTTTGACATAGGCATTTGTTGAAACAAACGTTTTTAAAAAGAGCTTCAATAGCTCTTGATTAAATCGTTTTGTATTGTCCTGGGTGAGGGTGTGCCCCACCCTGGCTGGCAAAGAAAAACAGGTAAAGCACAAAGCAGTAACTAACACTATAATGTGAGAGGGAGGAGGGGCTCTGTACACCTCAGGACTTAAAACCATCTTCGGCCTTTGGTCTCGTTCTTAACACAGACAGAAAGCATGAGAGGAGATTCCACTGGAGTTTATAAAGAAGCTGTTTAGCAGCAAAAGCTGATCTACAGGCAGAGGACAAAAGAACAATAGCTCTGCTGAAATGCTACACTGAGAGGTTCTGTAAGGAATAATTTTGAGTCAAGACTGGAAAAGATCAAATAGCAGCTGAAAAGCAAGAATATACCAGGGGGAAGGGGAGAAAGGAGCTATACTGCATCAGCACAAACAACTGAAAGTACAGAATAAAAAAATGCATGTGTTACTAGGCAGCTCTTTTGCATTGTTAACTCTATTTGCTGTGAGATTTACCTTTTTAACTTCCTCATCTTAGTACACTTTTGATAGTTTTCTGTAACTATGCTCCTTCTTCTAAGAGGTTTTACTGAAGCGTAGATCCACAAAGATACTGAGACACCATTGAAGCGAGTGGAATCAGATACCTCAATGCTTTTGTCAATACGACCCTTTGACCACACTAGAAATGTGCAGCTGCATGAGGGGAGATACAGAGCCACAAAATTACACAGCTTTAAATACACATCTTATGTTTTAACTGATTTTTTTTTCTCCTATGCGTACAAATGGGATGCCAGTACCACAAACACAACTACAATTCCACTTCTCCCTGTCTCTGAAGTTCTTGTTAAAGTCATGACTGTAGTTTACAAGGCATAGCATCAATAACTGTCCTGGAGGTAGCAGTGCAACCAAGTTTAATTTTAAGTGATGTTAACAACTCCCACATTTCCAAAGGTTCCACTCAGGGATCTAAATCTTCAGGAAGTCCATTTGAACTTCTTGGTATCGCTTATTACAGCTTGGTTTTCTTAGGCAGTGTTGGCACAGCCTGATTACTGGTCTCAGATTAGATGTGTCATTCCATTCAGGCACTTACTTAGGAGCTTTACTTTAGCTCTAGATCTTAAATTTCTTTTCTTTAAGGTATGGATGATGCATGCTTTTTTTTCAGCAAGATGAAATGATCAGTCTTCAGTCATGCTTCTCCAGAGCTCTTTACAACTGCAAGGTATTGTTAGTAATTTGAGTTTAGGTCTAGGCATAGGTCACAAAAATATCTTCACACTTTGTGGAAATGTTTTGCAGGGGACAAGCCCAGCTGAATTTCTGTTCCACTACCAAAAAAACCCCGAACAAACCCCCCAAAACAATAAATAAATCTAGAGAGGTAATATAGAGTGAACAAGATTACTCATTCAAAATGTAACTGCATGGTAAATTATTAGAGCAGAAAAATAAAAATGTACAACTCAAGGAATTAATAGAAAGCACAAAGTAAGTGCTTCCACCGATCATTTAAATGCGACCTCAGCTTTCCCAAGCTGCTTTCAGTCGTGGTCAGCAAGATTTGCTGTTCTAAAGTGATTCCTCACTTTTGCACCATGTTCCATTTCAGATGTAATTCACCAGATGATAATTAACACCTGCAATAGCTAATATATTACCTAGAGGTATTTTTGTATCTACTTTCAGCCAGTTCAGAACTGAGCCAGGAATGAAGTACAGCTTCCTGGCCTTGGAAGAAGAATTAAAGTATCTTTAAATGCCCAGTGTAACATCTAGTCATTGGTTTCTCTCTTCCTCAACAGTAAGTCTTGCAAAATGCTGTCCTCGTATATTCTGTATGTCTGCCTATTTCACAGATTTTACATCTCCAGCTACTTTAGGGTCCAGCAAGGATACTGCATTGGTATGTCAAGAAAAGAACCAAAAAAAAGGAGAAGTCAGAAAATAGGTTTTTCCTCCTTCTCGCATAGGTCTGAGCTACAGCATTTCTAGGAAGTATTCTTTACAGGATTTATCTTTAAAGTTTACACCACATTCTTAGTCCTAAACCCAGTGATGTTAAACAGGACAGGTAAACCAACTCTGATTTTTGGAAACTTCTTTCACTGAAAGTGTATGCCAAGGTAAACACAACCAAGGATGTGCAGACTATGAGGCTCCTTCTATTTATCAGGTAGTCGTATTTCCAGAATCAAGACTAAAGCTCAGTTCTGCTCCTGTTCATAAAACTGAGTGGGAATGTGCCCAGAAGCACATGCAGAAATCGATCTATTATAACTTCCTTTTTCCCTTGGACACTGAAGTGCTGTGCACCCTCCTGTCACTGAGCAGTTCTTGTGACATCAGTGGACCGTTTATCTGCTCAAACATTCCCAGGCTGAGGAAAAAAACAAAGACCTGGAAAGTAAAATGGACCAAAGTCAGCAGTGAAAAGGAAAAAAAAAAAATCAGTGAGCCAATAACGTCCAAGTGTACAGTACCTCTAACTTTTCATTTCAACAGACAGACATTGGTTTGGTTATTTTCAGTAACACAAAGGATCATGCTTTTTACCTCCTTAGTGTAAAAGGAACTACCACAATAAACCTTAACTTTGGATCAGGGGAAAGACTTGAGGTGTTGCTGAAAGGCAGAAGAAGATTTGTGGCACATAAAGGCTTGTGTCTGAGAATCAAGCCTACTTCACACATCCCAAAGTACCTGATAGCCTGGTAAGTAATACTCTGAAAAACATTCTAACTCATTTTCACTCACATGAAACATGATGTCTAGATCTGATGAAGATTACTCACCAGAGTAGTTTTTTTTTTCATTTAAAATCATACCTTACAGCTATTATGGAAAAATCTGTTTGCTTTCCCCCAGAACAAGTATTATCTGATATTATATTGCTTTGTCTATATAAAATGGGCAGTAAATCAAATTTGTAAGCTGCAGCTGCTAATCAATATGCCTTAGTTGGAGACTACATCTGGATATTGTTCCTTAGAGCTGTTTGTGAATTTCAGATGTGTTGTTAAGGAATAAACAGATACACTACTTCTCTGCTTCTGGTGTCAATAAAATTGAGCAACTTTATCCTTTTAATTTTACACTGAAATTAAAAAATCACAGCCAGCAGGTCTCCCATCCTATTTACAATAAATTAGTGATGAGGGGAAAGGTTTGGTTTTCAAAATGGTGTAATTATATGGTCTCAAATACCATTCTATAATCAACCCTCTCTCACCCTAGCTTTTAAAAGACATCTCAGGAAACAGCAGGTTTCAATTTGTTTCTTTTGCCCTACCAGGTAGGATCCCAAAAGGCGGAAAAATGAACTGCCAATTTGTACCTGCACTTGAAACAGCTTTTCTTCCAGTTAGATATCAGATGTTTGAATGAGCTAAATTAAACATGGGCTTTCAAGGGAAGCATCCAGCTGCACTGGCCATGCCAAGACTGGGAGTTCTGTCCTCCCCGTTTTAGCCCTTGTACGATATAATCTTGTTAACGGACGAAAGGCTTCATATTTGGTTGCACTACAGTGAAGACAGAACTTAAAAAAACCCACACAACAAAGCCCAAAAATCAGTGAAGACCCCTCTAGTTCCCAAACCGGCAAAGCTCCCTCTCCATTCTTTCAGTTCAGTCTAAGTCATAACTGCACAAAACATCTAAGGTTAAAAGCCTTGAGGCTTTCAAGGCATTTTTTTCCCAGTGTTTCCAGTTTAGGATAATTTTCTGCAGGTGCTCCCTATAATCTTTGCTGAGGTCCAGACTGACCAGCCTACAATAGCAGGGAATGATTCACCAGAGATTTATTTTTAGTTTGGCCAAGTGCAGGAATAAGCAGGCATGTACTTTGCAAGTTTATTTGAAAAGTTCACTCTATTTACTAAATATTTATTTTTTGCCTCAAGCCTGCAATCCTTAGTGGTATCTGGAATAATATTAAGAAAATTGCACTACAACTGACCTAGCTGAGATTAAACCTCTTCTGCTTATTTCCATTTATTTTCTCAATATATCGCTGCTTGCTTTCAAAACCAAACAGCAACTAATTTCTCAGCCACCCTATTCCCTAAACTTACTTTCTGATGCATGATCTTTCTAAGGGAGATGAGGAAAATACCTGTATTAAGAAAGTTGACAGCCCTTTTAATAGTTCAAGGCACAGAAATGCACTATAGTTATAACTGAACAAGTATGCTCCGATACAAAAGGAAGGTCGAACTTTCTCCACTTCAAGGGTTAGAAAAATTTCTCAGGTGCTCCATACATAAAATGCAGTCTTTTTCTGTACCCGCTTAATTCATTGACACACATATAAATTACTTAGAGCTTTATCTGATGCTTAGACTAAGAAATAAGAGGACTCTCTCTGTGCAACAAGCTGGTTATAACCAATGGGGTTTCTCACTCCTTGCTGTGATACATGGGTCGGAACTAACCTAAAGATATTGCTGTGTGGTCCTTGCATAGAAGGCAGGGAAAGTGAGCTGAGGCAGTCAACCCGTTTTCTCATGGATCTAGTTTTTCAGTGGCTGCTATCAAATTCATTGAAGCAAGGATTTGACTGAGCAGGAAGATAGAATTACGTCTCCTTCCCACAGCTCAAGGTCAGGATAAAGATGGAGGATGGCTGTGAGGAAGTAATTTTATGTGCATGTATTGACTTTGTATTCTGACCAAATTTCCAAGCTGAACCACCACACAGAAGGATTAAGACACAGCTAATATTTAGTCACATATTAACCAGTATTGATACCGAATCTTAACAGCAGCTGTCTGAACAGTGTAGCAGACTCTTCTCAAATAAAACCCGAATTGGTAGCTATCTTGTACCCAGGAGAAGATTTGCAAGTAATAAACATGAGATGTTTCCAAGGAGCAGAGGTTCCAGGTAGAAAGAGGTAGGTCAGAGGTACAAAAGAAAGAAAATGCATTTTCTCTCTCTTTCTCTCTCTCTCTCTCTCACGCACACACACACAGAGTCCTTTGGGCCCTAGAATACATAAATATAGGCAGATTATTTTTTTCCCCCAGTAAATAAATACGAACACGTTGTTTTCCAAAGGTAGTTTTACAACTCTGGCAGCAAAGCCACCCCTTTCTGTCTCCTTTTTTTGCGTCCCTTTGCCCCCCTCCCTGCCCCGACTAACTGTAGCTGAAGTATGGTTCTTCATCCGTCTCTCCATTCCCAGATTTTAAACTTCCTCCTTCTCTCTCACACCCTGTCATGTGAGGCAGGTTTTGCTCCAATTGCTTCTCCTTGACAGAAGGATTTAAGATGCCCCTTGACCAAAGAGACTCCACATTAAAAAAAGCATCTCAAGAGAAACTTTTAAGGGCTCCCCCCATCAATCCTCCCAGCTCTTTGCTTGGTCAGCCCATAGTCGGGAACATCAAACGGCAATCCAAAACCAATCAGTAGTTTTACTAAACGAAGTAAAAAGAGCGTATGTCTGCACATTGGGTGGTAAAAAGCTTTTATAGAAATAGATTTATCATGATACAGTCCCTTTGTCCTTGAGTTTCAGAGTCTGAAGGAACAGCTGAGTGAAGGACCGGTAAGCACCTAAGCCTGCTAGGTTGTCTGAATTTATTGCACAGGAGCTTTCAAATTTCATTATATATTATTACATACATTGAACCACGGGGCACTTGCCCAGCACCTACTACATTGTTCAGTGATCAGCAACTGGTTTAATCTATATTTTCACCTAGAACTCAGTTCTTGCTCGCCTTCAGGTCACTTTTTATTTTTAATTGACCTTAAATCATTAGTTACAACCAAGCAAAATCAGAACTGCATGCCTGACCACTAGGAAATAATTTTCAGTCCCTGCCACTATGTAATATCTTATATCACATTCGGAAAAAGTCTAGAACCATTATAACAATATAAAGTATATTGTGAATGTGCTTAAAATAAATACATCATTTATTGCTACATCACCTACTCTCAAGAAATGTGTAATCACCAAGTGTTTTAGCTGAGTTTGCTCTGTAAGGCACACCACCAGTACAAATCTGGTTTATAGTTTACTTTGTCCAAAAATCCAGAAGCTCTTACTGGGAGCAGCTGGTTGCCCAAGTTAAAGCACATTATCTCAGTATCAAAAGAAATCCTGGGAATCTTTAAACTTGCTTCACAAGCCTCGTACACAGTAAATATTTCCAGCGGTGCCCAAGCCCGTTTCCACAGAAGGAGAACCACCTTGCCTATGCTCCCCACGGCTGTCCTCGTCTCCCAAAAAAGTATTTACGTTTTAGTACACAATTTCTTCATTGAAGCTTCATTGCGCCGGTAATCACCGATTATGCAAAAGTTACGTGTTTCAGCGTGAATCTCTAGACAATAACAGGCCTCCCGCTGGAACAGGGCTGCAGGAGACCAGCCTCTGAAGCACCTGCTCAGCGTCAAACAGTAAGAAGGGGTTGAAACCCAGCGCGGTCTGGCTTTTTGCATATTTGAATGTGAATGTGATGTGGGGCCTGGGCAAATCCAAGCACCCGCTCCTCACGGTACGACCCCTGCGGGGAGGAGGTCGGGTTCACGGTGTGGCTGCTGCCGGGGCACAACCACTCGGGGCCCGCGGCATCGCCGGGGTCTTCGGCCCTGATATTAGCCTGGAGCACCTGGTTCCCCCCTTATGTCGATAAGGCAGCGTGAGAGATGAGAGCAGCACAGGAACCCTCGGCCGGGGAGCCGAGCCGGGTCACAGTCCTGAGGAGTCGGCGGCTGCGGGAAGGGGCAGAGACCCTGGGGCGGCACCTCTGGGCCCGCAGGGTCCATCGGGGCGATTTTAAGACGATCTCGTTGTCCCGTCACCCGGGGTCGAGTCCCGGCCGCTCCGGCGGAGCCGCCTCGCCCCTCGCCGCGGCTCCGGGGCTACTCGCCCCCGTGGGCGGCGCCGTCGAAGACCTCGGGGCCGTCGGCCAGCAGCGAGGCGCGCACCTTCCGCCTCTCCTTGAAGCGTCCCGAGTGCGAGACGCGGAGGCTCCGCCGGTTCCCGCCGCCGCCGCCGCCTCCCGCCGCCTCCCCGCAGCCGAACGGGGGCGGCGGCTGCTGCTGCTCCTCCCGCCCGCCGGGGCTCGGGGGGGCGGCGGGGGGCGCCTCGCCGGCGGGGGGCGGCGCGCCGGCCGCTTCCTTCTGCTTCTTCTTGCCGGTCAGCGACTTCCACCACGGCCCCGCCGAGCCGCTCTTCACCGCCGCGGCGCCGCCGTCCGCCATCTCGGGCTCCTGCGGGGACGGGAGAAAGGGAGCGAGAGGGCGGGATGGCAGCGGGGAGACGCCGCGGCCCGGCCCTGCTCGGCACCGGCAGCCGGGTGGCCGCTGCGCTTTGCCCCTTCGCGAGCGCCGGGGACCGGCTCCCGAGGGCCGCCCCGCCAGCGCCTGGGGGAGCCGAGGGAGAAGGAGCCCGCGGGAGGCACCGCTGCTCGCTGCCCCCTCCGACCGCTGCGAAAGTGGAGAGCGAGGGTCGGGATCCTGCTCTCCAGCCGCAGAAATGAACCCTGAGGCTCGGCACCCCGAGCTCTAGGTGCAAAAATGAGCCCCGAGGCTCGGTACACGGGGCCTCAGGACCCCGAGGCTCGGGATCCCGAGCTCTAGATGCAAAAGTGGACCCCGAGGCGGGGTATCCTGGGCTCCAGCGGCTGAAATGGATCCTGAGGCTCTGCACCCCCTGCTTCAGCTGCAAAAGTGGATCCCGAGGCTCGGTACCCCGGGCTTCAGGTGCTAAAGTGGATCCCGAGGCTCGGGATCCTGGGCTCCAGCAGCAGAAATGGACCCCGAGGCTCGGTACC